>JAXCLP010000063.1:4481255-4500413 GCA_035584035.1 Lepidocolaptes lacrymiger | reverse complement strand
CGCCCCCCGCCGCCCCTCCGCCGGCCCCGCCGCCGCCACCGCCGCCGCCACCGCCGCCACCGCCCCCCGAGGAGGCTCCGGTGGGCCCGGAGGGCGAGGAGGAGCTGGAGTGCCCGCTGTGCCTGGTGCGGCAGCCGGCCGAGAACGCGCCGCGCCTGCTGTCGTGCCCGCACCGCTCGTGCGGGGCCTGCCTGCGGCAGTACCTGCGCATCGAGATCACCGAGTCCCGCGTCAACATCTGCTGCCCCGAGTGCAGCGAGCGCCTCAACCCCGCCGACATCCGCCGCCTCCTGCACGACTCGCCGCACCTCGTGGCCAAGTACGAGGAGTTCATGCTGCGCCGCTGCCTCGCCGCAGACCCCGACTGCCGCTGGTGCCCGGCCCCCGACTGCGGGTGAGTGCCCAGGGCATGCCCGGGGCTGGGGAGGGAGGCCTGCTGCTGCCCGTCGGGGTGCTGCCCGGCCGGCTGTGCCGGGAGAGACCGGGGAGCAGGGGGGATGCAGGGGATGCTGCTGTCCTGGGACAGACTGGGGAGGAGGGGGATGCAGAGGATGCTCCTGTCCGTCTGTCCCGGGAGAGACCGGGGAGCAGGGGGATGCTGTGTGTGGGGATGCTGAACCTCTGTTCTGGGACAGACTGGGGAGCAGGGGGATGCTGTGTGTGGGGATGCTGACCCTCTGTCCTGGGACATCATGGGGAGCAGGGGGATGCAGAGGATGCTCCTGTCCGGCTGTCCTGGGACAGACCGGGGAGCAGGGGGATGCTGTCTGTGGGGATGCTTCTGTCCTGGGACAGACCTGGGAGCAGGGATCTGCAGGGGATGCTGCTGTCCTGGGACAGAATGGGGAGCAGGGATCTGCAGAAGATGCTGCTCCTCTGCCCCGGGACAGCGTGGAGAGCAGGGGTCTGCAGAGGATGCTGCCTGCTCTGCCCCGGGAGAGACTGGGGAGAGGGGGACCCACTGTCCCAGTAGGGTGCTGTCCTCTCCATCCTGTACAGCGTGGGGATGGGAGGATCTGCTGCCCCATAGAGTGCTGCCCCATCCATCCGTCTGGAGGGTCTTGGGGAAAGGAGACCCCCACCCTGCAGGGGTGCTGCCCATCCCCAACACGTCCTGGGACAGCTGGGTGAGGTGGGAGCCACTGCCCCAGTGGGATGCTGCCTGTCCCCAGAAAGTCCTGGGGATGGCACGGGGTGACTGTGGGACCCGCTGTCCTGCTGAGGTGCTGCCTGTCCCCACCTGTGTCCCAGGACAGCTCAGGGAGGGTGGCTCAGCCCTGGTGGGTGCTGCTGCTCATACACTCCTTTACTGAGTCCCAAGGAAAGCCCTCACTTGCTTGTCAGCAGTCTGTTCAGGACAGCCTTGGGTACCACAGTGACGATCCAACTATCCCTGTTATCTCACTGGGGCTCCAGGGTTTGACCTTGGGAGTTGTGGAAATACAGACAGATCAGGCACGAGTGATAGGACTTGAAGGGGGTTTTAGCTGAGCCATCGTTTCCCTCATTTAACAGAAACCTTTTTTTCCTGCACAAATGGGAAGGATGGAGTTTCCCAGCTGCGTGTTTCGCTGGGAGCTGTGGGGACAGTGCATGGGGACATGCTGCAGCCCCCACGGTGGGGAAGAAGGAACCATAAACAGTCACTTTTTCCCGGTGAGGACGTGAATACATGGCAGAGAGGAGTGATGTTGACTCATTAGCCGTTGCCTAAGTGAGGAAACGTCTGTCTGTCCAGAAGTCAGCCCAGCCAACTGTGATGACTGTGTAGTTATGAGTGTGTTGCTTTCATTTTCTCTTCCCTTTTCCTTCCAACGAACTCTGTTGGTTTCTGTTTGAGCGTAAGCCAAAGTTGCCTGGAAAAGGGCTTTGTTTGGGGAACTTAAAAGAAGCGCTGTGAAGTTTAGCTAGAATTCAGCCTGGATGGCAATTCTGGGTAGCAAGAACGTGAAAGGAAAGTCTGACCTAGTAGTCAGAATGGAAAAGGTGGTGGGAGGGTTGTGAAGATTTAATCAAAGCATTGTAGTAGGCATCCTATGCAAATCAGTGAACCTGGCCCAGGTTACCCATTTCACAGCCTCTGAGCATCCTGTATAAGGGCTTGTTCCTTCAGAGGGTGAAATTAAAAGCAAACAACAGCAAACAGGAGCCAAATCAAGTGTGAGATCTTGATATTTCAGCAGCGCTGGGGATAAGATCAGAGAGATAGAGCAGGTTGTGCTGCCACGGAGGGAATGCCCCTGCTGTTAAGCAGCCAGAGAAAATCCGGTTCCTGCTCGCCGAATCTCGGCTCCTTGACTGCTGTGATGTTATCTGTGCTCAGGGTAAGGTGTACAAACAGGGACGTCACCCAGGCTGGCATGGCCTGGAGGGCGTTGCCTCTGTCACTGCAACCCAGCCGTTGCTTTCGGGACTTTGGGCAGACTGGTGTCACACACGGCTCTTTCTGCGAGCAAAACCCTCCTCCCTGGTTAGTCAGTGAGCAGGTGACACGCACAGCATCCTCCTCCCAGCTGCCCAGAGCAGCAAGAAGCGACCCTGGGGCTGTGGGAGTCGAGGCAGCCTCGTGGACCGGCGCTGCTGGTGTGTCTGTAGCGCTGGAACAAAGGCTGTTGGAATCAGCCCTCCGGCGGGGAGAAGAATTAATCACCCTATTCATTCTTCCCAGCGAGCCTGTGTGGCTGCGCTTATGTAAAATCAGGGGATGAATTATTTAGAGCGGGCTTTCCCTCTGTAGTAGGGCTGGAGTACGGAGCCAGAGAGGGAGTGGAGGGCTGGGGATGGCTGTGCTTGGCCCTGGGTGTCACCCCTGCCGAGGGGTGTAGGGCTGGCTATGGCCCTGGGTGTCACCCCCACCAAGGTGGTGGCATCAAGGGGCTGAGGGGTGATGGCAGTCACAACCCTGGGTGTGTGACACACAGCATCCTGCACCTTCCTCACATGCCACAGTCTGTTTTTAAATGAAAGAGCCTGGCTGTGCTGCAGGGAAGAGGAGGAGGAGGACCAACACAACACCGGTGCGTGTTGCCATGGAAACCCCGGTCAATTGATGCGCCATCAATCGCAAAACAAATCATTTTCTGTGTTTGCAGCTTCGGTTTTTCCCCTGGCTACAGTCAGGTGGTATCGCTGTCTAGTGTTTGTCACACCACATCCTTCCCAGAAGCTTGGGAGAATTAACAGGACCTTTAGAGAAACGGAGCTGTGTGGGCTGAGCTCTGTGAATGAGCAGGAGAAGGGATGGAGGCGACTCGTGGCTGTCCAAGGAGTGGGCTGGAAGCAGAGCTCTGTGATTCCTGGGGTCTCAGGGAGACACTCCCTGTCGTTGCTCTGGGGGGAAAACTCAGTTTCCCTCCTCATCTGCTGGGATTGAGCCTGGAAATGGCAGTTTCAATCAGCCATGTGTCAGAGGTCAGGGGAAGAGGGGAATGCACAGGCCATCCAGTGCCATGGCTATTCCCAGGCACAGCCCTTCAAAACCCACTTTCTAGTTGACCTTGACTTGGAGATGTGTTATTTCTTTCCGCAATAGACAGTCATGTAGCTTTTCTCCCCACAGCTGTGGACTTGTTCATGATTATTTGTCATTTCAGCTCTAGCAATAAAATATAAATGATGATGATTTTAATTTCTCGAGGGTTTAAAAAACTCAGCATTTTGAGTGAGGAGTTAATTTGGAGTATGAGGTTGCTTAATATATTACACTGAGCTTTTCTAGCCCACTGTTATGGTTTGAAATAGCAGTGTCACAACACAGCTGGGGAGATGAAGCTTTTCCTTCTTATTATTCCAAGGTCTTTGGATCTAGGATAGTGGCAGGGTGAGAATGTTTAGTGGGATATTCCTTAGGCAAGATGCATAGGAGTCAAGTTTGTCCCTCCCAACCCCCTGGGCCATTCTTATCATAGAATCATCCTACAGAATCACAGAATGGTTTGGGTTGGAAAGGACCTTAAAGATCATCTTGTCCTCCCCCCTTCCATGGCAGGGACACCTTCCATTATCCCAGGCTGCTCCAAGCCCCATCCAGCCTGGCCTTGGACACCTCCAAGGCTGGGGTTTTCGTGTCTCCTCCAGTGCTGGGCTCAGGTGCAGGTGTGTTGGTGCACACGTAGAGGCTGCAGTTTTGCCTCCTGGCCCCAGGATGTTGTTTCTTTGGTGATTGTGTCGTAGCCTGGCAGGATGAAGTTGCTCCAACTCCCACGGGATGTGAATCATTGTGGTATGACACATTCAGCGGTTCTCACGCTGCTGCCTCCGAGAAGAGGCAATACAACTCGAGCTACACGAGCTCTAAATATAAAGCCTTAAATAGGAGTTATTCTCTTCTGACCACTAACAAAAGTACTGAGGATGAGCAACAAAAATACCCTTTGCCATACGGGTGTCGCAGAACTGGGAAGGCACTTCTGGAATTGCTCATGTCAGCCCCTGCCAATGGGAACAGCCTCATCCTACATGACTCTAAGTCAGATTGCTATAGCAGTGCTTGGTGATGCTGCTTAGACTTTGGTGTACACTTCCTTCTGGAAGGAAGTGAGGTAGCAGGACCTGCCTCTCTCTCTTGCACACTCGGTTGGTTTGACTCAAATTTTGTCTTATTCCAAAGGCAGAGCATTGTTCTTCACCACTCTCTGGAAAAGGAAGTTCTGGGGAGATAAGAAGAGCTTGCTTCTTGACATAGCTACCCTGTTATTCCACTGTTTTAGAATCACTCAGTTATTAGAAGTGCCCAGGATAACCTCAGCTTTCCTAGACTCCTCCAGACCATCCATCATCCACCTGTATACCTGTCCTGAGGAACTGGGGTATGTGTGTGCCTGGAAAGAGCACCCTGAGCCTGCCCTAGGAGCCTGGGTTGTCAGAAACAGCGAGGAATTACTTGGGCACACCTTGCAAGGCAGGTCTGGTCTGTGTGAATTGCCAGTGAGAACTCCCAGGAGTTACTGAGGAGAGAACTCAGTATCACAAGCTGCCTGTATGAAAGGTCTGTGCCCTGAGTAACCCAATTAGCACTGCTTAATTTGGAGCTCTGCAGTGCCAGCCACAGGGCTGGAGAGAGCAGGAATGTGTCTGGCATTGAGGCTGCTGTCCCAGTGATGGAAAGGAGATGGAATGGGTGCAGTGGGCTGACTGGGGGCTCTGGATGACCTGCCCTGAGGGCTCCAGGGGTACCAGGCACGTGTGTCTTTGCAGCAGCAATTCAAGCAGCTGCTTTGACAGAGCAGCTCAGGCAGCCACAGCCTGGGCACCCTGAATTAGAGGATCACTGGGCTCTGCCTCGATAACTTTGCCTTTTACCAGTTCCCTTGGTGTGCTCCTCCTGCAGTTACGCCGTCATTGCCTACGGCTGTGCCAGCTGCCCCAAGCTGACCTGCGAGAGGGACGGCTGCCAGACAGAGTTCTGCTACCACTGCAAGCAGATATGGCACCCCAACCAGACCTGCGACATGGCACGCCAGCAGCGGGCACAGACCCTGCGGGTACGGACCAAGCACACGTCGGGCCTCAGCTACGGGCAGGAATCGGGGCCAGGTATGGATTCCTGTGTTCTCCAGAGGATATCCTGAGCTGGGGGCACCCACTGGGCTCAGCCAAGGCCAGCTCCTTGCCCTGCACGGGGCAGCCCCGAGGATCACACCATGAGTTTTTGGGTTACTCAGTGCTGGGGTTGTGTGTGTGAGGCTGAGGAAGAGCCACCACTGTGTAAATACCCCTCCCCTCATGTAAGGGCCCTGCATGGCACAGCTGAGGGGCTCCAGCAGCCCCTGTGAGAGCAGCTGGGAAGCTCAGGGTCATTTCCCCTTCTCCTGTGTGCTGGAACATATCTGGGTTCCTCCAAGAGCACTAAACAGGTCAGTAGGTGATGATGTGCTTTGGGTCCTTCTGTGGGACAGCAGCTCCCCTCATCTGCCCCAGCCATGCTTGTGGCTCTTTTGATCTTGGATGGTCTCGCTTTTTGCTGATCTAAACCCTGAACAAACAGTCACTTTTGACTCTTGCAACTTCAAATTGGCCTGCTGTGGTCATGAAGAGTAGCATTCCTGTCCAGCTGAGTGTGGGGACCACACTGTTAGGTGTTAGTAATGTCAGGTCCCAAAAAAATGCCAACCCACAGGCTCCTACACTGCCTGGTAGGAGCTGCTGTGTCTGCTGAGTTTGTGTTCCTTAAAAATAACTGTATTTACTCTGGAAATGGGCAGTGAGGCCATTTTGTAAAGCCCTGCCCTACCCCCAAACAAAACACCCTTTTTTTCCTTCTGTGTCAGGAGTTGAAATGTTAATTCACTTAGAGTGGAGCTGTTGTGGGTGGTTCAGAGGTGGCTGAGTGGTATGTCAAGGGTCAACATGCCCCATTTAGGGAGCCCTGATCATGGACAGCAGAGATGCTGCCACAGCCTGTGGTACAAACCAGCCAGCAAAAAACCCCACCAGTTTCTGAGTTTTTTCACCCTGTTAAAGGAGATCCCTGCCAGGAAAAGCACTTAGCCATGGAAAGGGAGGTTTTTGAGACAGTGGCTTTTCCTCACCCCGTTCTGCTGGATCCAGAGTGGTGATTAATAAGGTGTGAGCTGGTCTCAGGAGCTGGATTTCATCTTGCTGAGCTTTGCAGGGGCCAGCAAAGCCCCGAACTGCGGCACAGCCATTGCATAACCAGAGTCAGATGATGCCTGAATTAAGGAAGAGATGAAAGACCCTTATCCCACTCTGCCAGCAGCAAATTGGGGCCTGTGCTGCAGCTCCCAGTCCCCTTTTGGCCGCTCTAGAAGGCTGGGTTTGGTATTTGTCCCATGCCTGTTCTCCCAGTTCTGTTGTTCTTGGCCTGTGAATCACCTCTGGAGCAATCCAGTAATGGCTCATTCTTAAGCTGTTGCCTTGGCTAGCACAGGGCAGGTATGACTTGTTCCCAGCATTTAAGATGTTCTGGAATACATTCTGTCCAAGGTTAGGATAAGTTTTTGAAGTGGCTGTTGTTCTCAGTCCCTGCTGTCCAGGCTCTGCTGTGGTTCCCCATCAATATTATCATCTCTCACATTGGAAGATAAACTGAAGACACAACATCCCCTCTTCACCTGTGCCCAGCAAAGGCATTCTGCCCGTGCAGAAAGCAAGGTTCTCATCCATAACAGGATTCCCCTCGTTGGTTCTCCATGCCCCCAGCCCAGAACCCACTGCATGCCTTGTTCCTCCCCACAGCCGATGACATCAAGCCGTGCCCGCGCTGCAGCGCCTACATCATCAAGATGAACGACGGCAGCTGCAACCACATGACGTGTGCAGTGTGTGGCTGTGAGTTCTGCTGGCTCTGCATGAAGGAGATCTCGGATCTGCATTACCTCAGGTGAGGAGGGGAGCAGCACCCCTGGCTTCCTGCTCCTCTGAGGCTCTTTGGGGGAGTTCCCTGCCTGTCTTGGCCTTTCATCCTCTTGTCTCAGTCTTTTAAATCTCTTCGGTTTTCTTCTTTCTTACCCAAAGAGCTGAACTTTGTTCCCACTTTGTAGTGTGAACACTCTTCCACACCAAAAAGAGCTCCTGATACAATTGCTTTTGAGAGCTTTTGGTCTGCTGGGTGTTAAACAGAGACCCAGTAGTGTGATAATCACCTTGATGAAAAGTTAATAGGGGGGATAAAAAGAGAGAAACCTTTTTTGTGTTGTCTACCCCCTTCCTCAGTTTTGGGGTTTATTTATGTGGAAGTTGAACTTGGGGTTCTCAGGAACATTTAGTAATTGCTGGAGTGTTAATGTCCCTTTTTTTCCCTTCCATGAAGCCCCTCTGGCTGTACATTCTGGGGCAAAAAGCCATGGAGTCGTAAAAAGAAGATTCTCTGGCAGCTGGGCACGTTGATCGGGGCTCCTGTGGGCATTTCCCTCATTGCTGGCATTGCCATTCCTGCCATGGTCATTGGCATCCCTGTGTATGTTGGGAGGAAGGTGAGTGTGGGGAGCAGAAGGGTTTGGGGTGTTCTCTGAGCCCAAGGCATCTGACCAGAAATTTAGAGCTGATACGAAGGGTGGATCTTGCAATAGAACCAAAATTCAGTTGTCTCTTCTAAAGCTTGTCTTATCTCCTGGGCTTTGTGTGTGCAGAGGGAAGGTGGTGGCTGATAGCCCTGATAGCCCTTCAGGCCCAGGTCCTCTTAAATGCATTTTGCAGTGCTCTTTTGCCTCTGCCTTAACCAAGGAGCACCCAAGGAGGAGCCTGGTCCCTTTTGAGCTCTGTGGGGCAGTGGTTGGACCTGAGCACCACACTTTGCCTTGCTTAAATCATTTGTGTTTTGGTGCTGTCCTGCTGCCCCAAACTGTGTGCTGCTGTTGTGTGTCTGTGCTGATCAAGAGGTGTTGAGGGGGAAGAAATGGCACATCAACACTGCACTTGTAGCTGCTTCTTTTTCATAAACACAGGTCTAGTCTGTGAGAAGATCTGTGCTCAAGATGAGGTTCTTTAAGGGCTCACTCAGCTCACAAGGCTGTAAAATCACATATTAATGTCTCTTGGGTGTTTATTCATGGCCATGCTGTTCTCACCTGGTGCTTCTCCTCCCATCAGATCCACAGCAGGTACGAGGGGAAGAAAACCTCCAAGCACAAGAGGAACTTGGCCATTACTGGAGGGGTCACCTTGTCTGTCATTGCCTCTCCAGTCATTGCTGCTGTCAGTGTTGGTAAGTGGGCTCAGTCCCTGTCCCTTCTGGTGGGCCAGTAGCCCCTGAGAGAAGTGGGTGGCCCAGCCCTGTGTGGTGGGGGTGGCCAAAGGCAGCTTGCAGAGTGCTGCTCTGTGTGGTTTTGGGCACAGCCCTCTGTCTCACATCCCGCCTGCATGTCCTGATGTGCTGGAGCTGGCCTGGAGCCAGCACTGGGCTTGTCTGGAGCACCAGTTGCCTGTGCCACAGCCCAGCGTGGTGCCCTTTGACACACAGAGCTGGCTCTTCCTCATGGGCTGGCTTGGTGGCTGATGTCTTGGGGTTTCAGTGCTCTTGGGATTCCCTCACTCTGCACAAGCAAAGGGCTCCTTCTCTCTCTGTCTGCAAAATTGTGAACTAGAACCTTTAAAAGCAACACAGGCAAAACTGAGAGAGGCCCTACCCTGAAAAATCCCTTCAGCCTGCCTGACACAGCTCAGCCTTGAGCTCCTGTTAACCCAGCACATCCTCCCCTCCAGGCATTGGGGTCCCCATCATGCTGGCCTATGTCTACGGTGTCGTGCCCATCTCGCTGTGCCGGGGCGGTGGCTGCGGAGTGAGCACGGCCAATGGGAAGGGGGTGAAGATAGAGTTTGATGAAGATGATGGACCTATCACAGGTAATGTGGCCCCTGGTGAGGGGAAGGGGGTGAAGCAAAATGCCATTGCTGCATTTTGTACTGAAATGCTCCGGGGTCCTGATGGTTCCCAGAGCTGAACATCTGATTTTACCTGGACATCACTTCCCTTGCCAATCCCCCCTCCCTGTGCTCTCCTTCCCTGCAGTGGCTGATGCCTGGAGAGCCCTGAAGAACCCCAGCATTGGAGAAAGCAGCATCGAGGGGCTGACCAGTGTCCTGAGCACCAGTGGCAGCCCCACGGACGGGCTCAGTGTCATGCAGGGCAACTACAGCGAGACAGCCAGCTTTGCTGCCCTCTCGGGGGGCACCCTCAGTGGGGGGGTCCTCTCAGGCAGCAAGGGGAAGTACAGCAGGTAACTGGAGTGCTGGGGAAAGCACAGAGGGTCCTGAGGCCTGGGTTGGTTGAGCAGGTTTATTTTGGGGAGCTCTCCAGGACTCTGAATGGTCCTGCTTTGATCTAGTTATGTCCTAGGACTTTTGCATCTTGTTCTGTCATAGAATAACCAGTCCCAGGAGCTCACCCAGGGTGATCAGGGGCCCAGGCCCACCCAGGGTGGTGTGGCTCTGTGGACTCCCCATCTCTGGAAGTGTTCAAGGCCAGGTGGGACAGAGCTTAGAGCAACCTGGTCTAGTGGAAGGTGTCCCTGCCCATGGCAGGGTGTTGAAACAAGATAATTAAGATCCCTTCTGTCCCAAACCATTCCATGATTCTCTGATCAGGCTACTTCTGGATTCAGTGCTAGGCTGGGTCTGGCAAGGAGGACAGAAGATATGTTTCTGTCCCTTCTGAGCTCCCTGAAATTTAGGAGCTGATGCTTCAGGTTATTTGGGAACAGCACAGAGATGTCTGCATGGCCTGTTTAAAGCTATTGCAGTCCTCTTATCCCAGCCTGGAGGCTTTGATGCTGCCTGCTCTCCTGTGGCCTGTAGCAAACAGGGCCACTGCTTTCCAAGTCAGGAGGTTACACCATATTTTTCCTCCAAACTTGCCTGTGAGTCAGTTTGCTGGGTAATTAGAGACACGTGTTGATATGGCAGCCAGGATGTAATCATGGCCCTGTGCGAGATCTGTGGAAATCAATTCTTCTCAGGAACTGTGTGAGTCATGGATGCAAACACTGCTTTACCTTTGTCATGGAAAACAGAATGAATTTGCCTAAATGGAGCCAAAAATGAGACTAAATGAGAGCAGCCATTGGGGTTAGAGCCTGTCATGCTGAGCTGTGCCAGCACACGGGGCCTCTTGCTTTCCTGTGATGCTCCTTGGGAACATCACAAGCATTTCTGAGGAATCCTTCTCTTCCCTGCAGGCTGGAAGTTCAGGCAGATGTCCAGAAGGAGATTTTCCCCAAAGACTCGGTCAGTTTGGGGGCGATCAGTGACAATGCCAGCACTCGAGCCATGGCTGGTTCCATCATCAGCTCCTACAACCCCCAGGACAGGTAGGAGGACATGGAATGGTGAGAAGAGAGTTGGTAGTGGGTGTCCTGGAAAAATCCACGCTCTGTGAGCGCTGCTGTGGGCGGTGACACGACTGGAGTTGCACCAGGCTGCTCTTCTGCTGCTGGCAAGTGGAGCAATCCTTTTGCTGGCACAGGAGGAGGGCTGGGCACAATTTGGGAGCAGCCTCCATGTGTGGTGCGGAACCTGAGGAAGGGATTTGCAGCCCAGCACCCTCCAGGTCTGTTCCTGGCAGCTCATGAGGACTCTCGAGCTTTCCCAGCTCAGCTCCTGGCTCAGATCTTGGCCGCTGTCAGGAGAACTCTAGGAGTGAGTGGTGTTCCTCACGTGCCACGGGGTGATGAGCAGCATCTTGCTCATGTTTGGGAAGTGTGATCCTCCCAGTTCAGTGATGCAGTGCCCAGTTGTGCCCAGTTGAACCCAGTAACTGTTCCCAGTAACACAAGGGTGCTTGTTTCTGCAGGGAGTGCAATAACATGGAGATCCAGGTGGACATTGAAGCCAAACCCAGTCACTACCAGCTGGCCAGTGGCAGCAGTACAGAGGACTCTCTGCATGTCCACACCCAAATGGCAGAGAATGAGGAAGAGGAGGAGGAGGAGGAGGAGGAAGAGGACGGTGAGCAGGAGCAGACGTGCAAACACCAAAGCTGTGAGCAAAAGGACTGCCTGGCCAGCCAGACGTGGGACATCACCCTGGCCCAGCCCGAGAGCATCCGCAGCGACCTGGAGAGCTCGGACAGCCAGTCGGACGACGTGCCCGACATTACCTCGGACGAGTGCGAGTCCCCCCTCTGCCAGACTGCAGCAGGCTGCCCCCAGACCCCCAGGGCCAGGGGGGCCGAGAGCCCAAGTGCCCACCTGAGCCACTGTGCCCAAGCCGAGGGCTGCCCGCTGGATGAGATGGTCCAGCTGGAATGCATCGAGGCCAGGGTGTGACGTGTCCTCCTGCTGGGCCCACACTCGCTGCCATCGCCTCTCGGGGGCCAGGGTTGTGTCCCTGTTGGCTTCTGTTTGCCACTCTCCAGCTGGTTCCCCAGCCTCGCCTCGGGAACTCGCTCTTTCTTACGTGACATAAAAAGGAAAGGAAAAAAAAAATCCCCCAGCCCTCTTTTTGTTTTAATTTATTGGTTCAAACTCTGTGAGGTGTGTAAGAGTGTAAATATGTACGTGTGTCTGTATGTTTGCAACCATCCTAAGGGACTCTTGGAATAAAGACTCTGGTTGTCATTCCACTTGCATCCATCTCATCCTTTCCAAAGCTACAGGGAAATCCTCCAGCTGCCTTTGCCCTTGGCTTGGAAACAGGAGAGGCCTCTCTTCAACCTTTCCATGTGCAGCAGGCCTGGGTGCAGGTTAAAGGAGGGGAAGGATGGGGACTAAAGCCAAATTCCCAGCCCAGCTGGGTGTGTGGGAGCTGAGGAGGCTCAGAGTGGTGGCTCAGGTGAGATATTGGGGACAATGTCTTTGAGCTTCTACCTGGATCAGGCCCTTCCCCAGACCCCTCCCAGGAACCAGGGTTGTCCCTGTAATTAAGCTGTTGGTGCCTCATGTCTGCAACGAGCTTTGCAGAGCATCTCTTAGGGAGGGTCCCCACAGCCCCCCAGTGTGAGCAGAGTGGGGGGCTCTTCCTGCAGCCACCTCAGCAAGCCCTTGTCCCCCTCTCTCCCTTGTCTCCTGCTCTCAGTAACTTCCCTGGAAGCTCCCTGAGGGCGGTGGCCACCAAACCTGCTCCTCTGAGTCACCTTCTGGGAAGTCAGCACCCGCCCTGACCCCTCTGCTCTGCCCTCTCTCTGCAGGTCAGCCCCTGGTGCCTGGCAGTGCTGGTCTGTGCCCTGTGGTCCAGCAGGGTCCCCCCTGAGGGGCTTTCTCTCCCCAGACCCTCAGCCCCTGGCCTTGGACCTGCCTGGCTGGATCCCAGCCTGCTGCCTTTGCCTTGGGGTGGAACAAGCTGAGTGTGCTGGGGAGGTGGGGATGGATGGGGAAGGGGACGAGGCAGCGTGGCATGGTGTGTTGGCACGGCATGGCATGGTGTGTTGGCACTGCACGGCATGTCATGGCATGGCCACTGGTTTGGCAGCAAGGGGAGTGCAGGGGTGGGACGTGCAGGGGAAGGTGGAGTTATCCCTTTGTTCAGCAGGGAGCTGGTCTGACAGGAATTGGAGGAGCAGTGGGGTGCAGCAGGTGAGTGGCTCTGGTTTCCCAGTGCCAGCCCTGGTCCTGGTCGGATGCATTTGGACCCTGATGGATCCCTCTGCCTGGGGGCTGAGGGTGGGGCAGGCCCCTTTGGGCATCGAGGGGCTCTGATGACCTGATCCTGGCTCGGTGAAGATGTGCCAAGTAGGTGAGTCTGGGTCTGGTGTGGTGATCCTGCCAGGAGGGCTCCAGCACTGCCCTCCTGCGGGGGAAACTGAGGCAGGGAGGGGAGCCCAGGGGCTCGGGTGGGGTCAGGGATGGAGGTGGGCTCAGCACCAAGTGATGGTGGGGTCCAAGGCAGGAACAGCCCCACAGCTGCTCCTCAAAGTGCTGGGCACCAGAACCCACTGCTGGAGCTGCTGTTTGGGGACAGTGGCTCTCCCAGAGCTCCCTTGCTGCTCCTGGGAGCCCCAGCCCCTCTGTGTCCCACCAGGGACCCCTGTGCCCATGGCTCTGGCCCCACACCCCTGCCCCACTCCCAGGAGAGCCAGCTGGAGCAGTGGTTTGCATACCTGGGCTACCAGTGGCTTCCACCACATCACCTCCTGCTTCATCCTCCCACCAGCACGGGGCACGTCCTCTGGGGCTGTCCCCAAATGCCCCATCCCTGAGCTCAGTGTGGTGCAAAGAGGGACAGCTCAGTGCTGGCCACCTCTCCCCTCATCGCAGGACACCTCGACCCCAGCAGCCACCAAAAGGTCCTGATGAAAACCGGCCTCATCCTCCTCATCCTCGGGCACCTCAACTTCATCACGGGGACCCTCATCCATGGCACCGTCCTGCGGTTCGTGGTGACCCCTGGGGACGCCGTGACCCTGCAGTACATCATGGCCAACACCTCCTCCATCATCTCTGCACTGCTGGTACCCTGGGGAGCTGGGCTGGGGTGGGTGAGGGATGTAGGGACAGGGGGTGGGCTGTGGGATGGGTGGGATGTGGGGGCAGGTGGGGCAGGAGGGGGGATGCAGGAGGATATGGGGTGGATGTGGTGTGGGTGCAGGGTGGGCAGAACTTGGAATTCAGGAGGATATGGGGTGGATGTGGTGTGGGTGTAGGGTGGGAAGGAAATAGGATGCAGGAGGATGTAGGATGGATTGCTATGGGATGCAGAATGGACTCTGCTCTGTGTCCCATTCCCTACTCTAAACAAGCCTTTTTAGCACAAAATCACGGGGTTAAACACTCAGGGACCTGTTCCTGGGTGGGGCTGGGGAAGATGAAGCCCCTGCGATGCTGAATTGGCCAGTTGAGCTGTTGGGGACAATGCCAGCAGGGAAAGGGGCCTGATGTCCCTGGGGCCCCTCTGACCTCCCAGTGCTGCCTTGCAGACCATCTCCTGTGGAATTGCTGCCCTCATGCTGTCCCACCACCTCGGCCCCACCACCCTCGTAAGCACCCCCAGCCCCTCGCCCAGCCCCTCCCATGGGGTGGGCACGGCCACCACGTCCCCTCACTCAGGGACTGTCCCCTGGGAGGGAGCGTGGTCAGCTGGCCATGCATGACCCTTCCTCACCCTGCTGCCTCCTCTCCCTCCTGCAGAAATGGGTTCTCCTCGCCCTGAGCTCCTGCAGCAGCCTGGGCTGCCTGTCCTGCCTGCTGGGGCTGGTTGTGGCCATCGGGCTGACCCTGGGCACCCAGGGCCGGGCACTGCTGGCCCCCTGTGCTGCTGCCAACCCTGCCCTTGCCCCCGTTTCCCGCGAGTGCCCCTTCGATCCCACCCGTGTCTATGTGAGTGCCCAGTGGGTTATGGATGGGGATGCACGGGGGATGGGGAGGATGTGCAGGGATCTGATGGCCCTGGGATGGGGAGGATGTGCAGGGATCTGATGGCCCTGGGATGGGGAGGATGTGCAGGGATCTGATGGCCCGTGTCCCCCAGAGCTCCACACTGTCCCTCTGGACTGTCTCCCTCCTGCTGGAGTTGATGGAGATCATCTTTGGCATCCGCTGCCTCCTGCTCACCCTCCATCTCCTCCACCTTGGCCGCCGCTGCCGTGGGATGTGCAGGAGGAAGGTGATTCCTGGTCCCTGGGCTCAGCACCAACCTGCTCCCGTGCAGGCTGGGATGGACCTGCCTGGGCTCAGGGGCTCCAGGATGGGGGTGAGACTGATCCAACCCTCTTATCTCACTGGTCTCATTCTCATCACCCTCTCTGGCTCGCAGGTCTCCTTGCAGGCAGCCCCAGAGGGGAGCCCTGACCCCGGGCAGTGCCTGGGCTTGCTGAGGTTGGACAGTGTGGAAACTGCCCAGCTCTGAGCAGGGCCTGAGGGATGACCCTGAGGATGCCTCCTGGCCATTCCTGCCCCATCTCAGACCCCTCACGGCCCCATGACAGGGCTCAGCTGCCTCCCAGCCCAGATTTTGGGTGGACACATCCCCTGGACACCACCAGCCAGGACACCTGAGCCCATTCCCACAGCCTTGGGTCACCTGGAGCTGCAGCAAAGCAGGCAACTGGGCTGGATCCATACCCTGCGAGGAGGAAGAACCTTCCCCTGGGGCTCCATGGCCCCTTTCCCACCACAGACTGCACTGACACAAACTTTATTTTGCAGGTATTAAAAGAGCAGAAGCACGTCCCCTCCCTGCTGCTCCCACCCCTGTGCCAGCCCATGCCCATGGCAGTGTGTGCATGCCTTGAGGGGGGAGGTGGGGGGCCCCCAAAGCCACCAGGTCTTTGTCCCCTGGGCCATGTCCCCACCCCAACCAGAGATGCAGCAGTGGTTTTGCCACCAGCCTTTCCTGCTGGGCTGGGTTGTCCCCCTGCTCCGAGCCCCCACTGCTGGGGGGGACCATCCTTGCTCGGGGCAGCCCCTGCTGAAGCCCCCCCAGTGATGGGGACCATCCCCACGGGTGATGGGGACCGCCCCCCACGGGTGATGGGGACCATCCCCACGGGCTCCCCCTCCCCACAGTCTCATCTGGGCTCCAGCTCTCATCCCACAGGGGGCTGTGAGGGCACAGGGTGGGGACCAGGCAGGGGGCAGTGGCAGTGGCCGGGCAGGGTTGGGGGGTCCGTGGGGGTCCGTGGGGCTCAGAACTGCGTGGCACTGCTGGGGTCACACTGCAGCAGGCGCACGATGGACGGGTCGCTCTTGGCACCTCTGATGAACTCCTCCAGCGAGAGCTTCCCTGCAGGGAGGGGACACGGCTCAGCCTGGGGGACACCAGCCAGGACCAGACACCTCCTGGCACACCCCACAGACACCCACCCACCCAGGGGGACCACCCTGGGGCGCTCAGCACCCTGAGCCCCTCCGGCTGATGAGGCTCCCCTGGCCACACCAGCAGACATGAGCCATTTAATCAGCGTACACGCAGCTCTTTCTAAGACCCCTGGATTTAGCCATGAGACCTTTCCATAATCCCCTCCATCTCCTCTCATTTACCATCATTATTGGTATCCATCTGTCGGAAGATTTTTTCCGTTCTTTTCTCCGGAGTCGATTCATCTTCAGGCATGTTCATCACAGAGGAGACCATTTTGTAGATGGCCTGGGAGGGGGAGATGGGCATGTGGGAGGGGGCAGGCACCTGGCATTGCCCACACGAGGCAGGGACAGAACTCTGGGCTTCCCTTCCCTGCGAATGGTGCTGGTGTTTAACACCCTTCCCATGGGATCAGGCTGTGGGGACCTTCAGCTCCCAGCACAGCCAGGTTGGAGCTGCTCCTGCAGGGAGGAGATGCCACTGGAGCGGCAGGGCAAGTCACCTCCTGATGCTCATGTCACCAGGTTGGGGTTTAGGCAAGGAGAGCATCTCCTGTCCCTTTGCCAACAGCACCAGATGTGCTTGAGGGCAATGCCAGGTACCCAGCCCTCCCTGGGAACAAGGGAAGAGTCCTGGGAAGGGACAAAGGGATGTCCCCAGGACAGGGAAGGGCCAGGGAATGCTCCAGACTAGCAACAGGCTCCATCCCAGGCACAGCCAAGCCCTGTGCCAGGGGTCCCACAGGGTGCATGTCCCCACCGTGACACCAGGGTGACACACAGGGCCACCCAGTGGGGCGAGGGGTCCTGGTACCTGCACGATCTCCAGCATCTCCTCCCGACTGATGTAGCCGTTGCCATCCAGGTCGTACATGCTGAAGGCCCACATGAGCTTCTGCTCCAGCTTGCCGCGGGAGGTGACGCTCAGGGCGATGATGAACTCCCTGAAGTCGATGGTGCCGTCGCCGTTGGTGTCGAAGGTGCGGAAAACGTGCTCGGCGAACTTGGAGGCGTCGCCGTAGGGGAAGAAGTTGGCGTAGATCTTCTTGAACTCCTCGACGTTGAGGATGCCCGAGGGACAGTCCTTCAGGAAGCCCTTGTACCAGCCCTGCAGCTCCAGGTCGGAGAACTCGGTGTTTTCCCGCAGGTCCTGCAGCATCTCCGGGCGCAGTTTGCTGTTCTGCTTCCCCATGGCTCGGGGGCGTCCCGGGGGACGGGCACTGCTCGGGGGTCCCTCTGGGCTACAGGAGGGGAGAGGGACGGGGCAGAACTCCCTGGCACCCCCAAGACACCCAGCAGGGCACCGATGCTTCCCCCTCCATCCCCGCTGGCCTCTCTGAGCCGTCGGGGCCGGCCCTGGGGACCACCCAGCGCTGGGCAGTGCCAGCCCCCTCCCGTTTGCGTAATAAGCCCTTATAGCTCATTTGCATAATAAATAAGCCATATATAGGTGGGCTCAGGAGGGCAGAGCAGCCCGGGGGAGGGGAAGGGCAGAGCGGTGCCTGCGGCTGTGGGTCCAGCGCAGCTTTGGGGCTGGCCGGATCTGGGTCAGATCCCTCAGAGGAAGGTTATTTTCAGCTCCACCACTGGCTCTGTTCATATTCGATGCCTCCGGCAGGCACTGGAGCCCCAGGAAGGGCTGGGGGCTGCAGGTCCCTGCTCGGGGCTCTCTCCCTGCTTTCAGGGTGCCCCCGGCCCTGGGGGAACCCAGCGCATCCCATCCCTCCAGGACCACCCCTGAGGGGCTCAGAGGGGCTGGTGGAGGGCAGGGTGGGGGTCCAACCTCTGGCCACGCACCACAGGTCCCCACCCCGGGGGGCTCTGGGAGGACCTTGCCCCAATACCAGCACCCCGGGCTGTGTTGTGACCCCTCAGTGGGAGAGGATGAGCGCGGGGGCTTCATGGATGCAGAGGGGGCTTCAGTGCCTAGAGCATCGTCTGCTTTATCCAAAGTAGGGAGAGACCCCAGCACCCCCAGCTCCCCCCATTCCTCTGGGTCACAGGGCAAACTGGATTACCCAAGGGGAGCAGCCCAGTAAGGCTGGACCCCCCAGTTACAGGGGGCTGGGACCCCTCAGTGTCTCCCCACCACAGCCCACCGCTGCTCCATCCCCGCTCCAGCAGCCCGAGGGAGGATCTGTGAGCGCTCACCCCACTCAGGGGTCCCCAGTTTTGTCCCTCCTGGGCTGGCACGACCCTCAGCCCCGATACCCAGGGGGCTGTGACCCGTTCCCGCAGCCGGGAGGGGAACCCGCGGGGGGCTCAGCGCCCTGAGAGGGGTCTGCAAGGACCCCCCAAAGCGGACACCTCCGAAAGGGTGGGTGGGCACCCCCAGGGAAGACGCTCCGGTGGCGAAGGGGGGGGATTACAGGGGATTCCCCCCAAACCGGACACCTCGGAGAGAGGGGGGATGTCGGGGACACACCCAGGGAAAGGTCCCCTTGGCGAAGGGGCATTACCGGGGACCCCCGAAAAATGGGCTGGAGACGGAGGGGGACACCGGGCACCCCCGAAAGATGCGCTGGAGATCGAGGGGGACACCGGGCACCCCCGAAAGATGCGCTGGGGACCAAGGGGGACAACGGGCACCCCCGAAAGATGCGGTGGGGCGAGGGTGGCCCCGCAGCGGGGACGGGGCTGGGTCGGTGCGGGTGCCCCGGCGCTGCCCGGGTCCGCGGTGCCCCCCGGTGCCCCCCGGCCGTGTGTGCGTGCCCACCCCCGGTCCCCCCGTCCCCGCCACCTCCTACCTGCCCGCAGAGCAGCCGCCACCGCCGCCGCCAGCGCCACCGCAGCCCCGGAGAGCCCGCCGGGAGCGCCCGCTGCAGTGCGGGGTGGCGGGGGGGCACCGGCACCGGGGGCATCGGGGGGCACCGGCACCGGGGGCATTGGGGGCACAGGCATGGGCACCGGGGGCACCGGCACCGGAGGCATTGGGTGTATTGGGGGCACCGGGGGGCATTGGGGGCAC
>JAXCLP010000063.1:4448335-4476619 GCA_035584035.1 Lepidocolaptes lacrymiger | reverse complement strand
CCATACCCCCTGTGCCCCCCGCACCCCCTGTGCCACTAGGACCCTCTGTGTCCCCCCTATCCCCTGTGCCCACCTCACCCCCTGTGTCCACCTCACTCCCTGTGCCCCCCGGATCCTCTGTGTCCCCCCTATCCCCGCTGCCCCCCGCACCCCCGGGGCCCCCCTCATCCCCTGTGCCCACCACACAGTTCTCAGCTCCTGGCAGCGCCCAGCCCAGGGTATTTAGGGTGAGGTGGGCCAGGCTGGAGCTGGGTGTGAGGAGGGGACAGCTGGCGGCCTCCCAGGTGTCTGTCTGGTGCTGGGAGAGGGAAGAGAAGCGTCTGTGGAGCCTGAGTGCGTAATTAGAGCTGTGACTTAATTGGCAGACGGGGGACACGCAATGGGCGCCGTGTGACTGGAATAGTGATGGGCTGGGATGGGCTGGGGAGGTGGAGGAGACTCCACACTGCACAGAGCCCAGAGGGGAGCAGGGGGGCCAGGGCACCCCAAAAAGCCTTGCCCAGTGGTGGGAAAGGAGAGGGGACAGGGAAATGACAAATGGGCCCAAGGACAGCCTGGCCTGACCCCTGGGGGGACCTCAGTGTGATGGTGAGGACCCAGGGCACCTGCTAAGGATGGCAGGAGTCATGGGACTGGGAAAGAGCAGTGTTTATTTGGAAAGGGGGAAAGGGAAAAACAAGGCACTGTGGTGTTATGTGTGTTCAGCCTCTGGAAAAATACCAGGACACATCCAAAACCCTCCCGTGGGAGGCAGTGGGATGGCAGGGACCAGCCCTCCCCCATCTGCCAGGGGCAACAGGGACAAAACCCCGGCCATCCCACATGTTGGGGCCTGGCCTCGTCTCACTGTTGGCACAGGATGGGGTCCAGCCAGGCAGGGAATTGCTGTTTTGTGTGACAATCCCTCCATCTCGCTGCTGCTGGGGGATTTGGAGACCCCAGTGCAGAGACAGGCAAGGGCTGCTCCTGTTGGCTTGGAGGCACATCCTGCCAAATCCTCGGGTTTGTGTTTCTGGAGCCGGTTTGGCTGCACCTGCCTTGGAACTCGGGGGTTGTGGTCCTGCTCCAGGTGCTCCATCCATGGAGGAAGCACCAGCAGGAACCCAGAATTTGGCAGTGTCTCCTGCCCAGCCTCGTGCTCCAGCGAGGCAAAGCCCAGGGGAAGCAGCAGCCCGGCCTGCAGCCACCCCTGCAGGGCTGTGCCCAAATCCTGCCCCCTGGGCCGAGCTCAGCCAGCCCAGCCACGTGGGGCTGCATTTGGGGTGGGCACTGAGCTCGGCACGGGCAGCTCTGTGAGGGGCTGACCCCCCTACTGCCAGCCAGGGGCTCCTGCTCCTCCCCTGCACCTTCTCCACTGCTCAAGGGATGAAATTTTAATCTGCTGCCAGGCAGGAGATGAAAGGGAGGCACCGCGGGTGCTTCCCTGGGATGCAGCCACGGCAGCCCCAGCACTGGATGGGGAGCAGCAGGGACACTGTGCTGGGAATTGTCACCATCCAGGCTGAGGGAGGAGTGGTGGAATGGCACAGGTTTGGCAGGACGGGGCTGTCTCCTGGCTCTGGTGGGGATTTTTGTGTGTCTCTTGGGTAATTGGGTGCCTGAGGCTTCTCTGGGAAGGAGCTTTGGTTGGCAGGGAGACATCTGGAGCTCTGCAGGATCTCCTGTACAGGAGGGGACCCCTCAGCTCAGGAGGGACCCCCAAGCATCAGTGTCTGTGCCTGTCCTGAGGGTCCCCAGCACTGCTGAGCGAGAGTGGGAAGGGGAAGGTGGCAGGGGCTGCCAACACCAAACCCCTCACACCTCATTCACTCCGACCCAGTTGGATGGATGAGCAGAGAAACCACTGGTCTATAAACCAAACCACGGGGACCTCCCTGATGTCCCCACGCCCCCAGGCAGGTGACAGACACCTGGGACAGACAGACAGCGAGGGGGTGATGCTGCCCAGACCCAGGGCACGGACCCCAACACCTCCCACCTGGTTCCCAGTCAGAGCCATCCCTGCATACTGGGAGCTGCTGTCCCTGCCCAGTGGCACCGCCCCCGTGCCAGCCCAGGCAGCCCCACACCTCGTGGGACACACGGAGGGGTCGGAGCAGGGTCCCCCCATCCAGTGGCACACGATTCTGCGGCTGGGGACACGGCTTCTGCTCCCGTCAATTAGCGGCCGTTAATCAGGCGGTGCCGCTTAATTAACCCGGAGGCACGGCCAGTTCCTGAGCCTCATGTCACCGTCTCAGCACGGGATTCGGAGCCCGGTGACTCGCAGAGGCTCAGGGACACCCCGGCCGGCGCTGATGGGGTTGGTCTCGGGTGGGAGTGGGACCCCCCTTCCCTCCCCCGGTGGCTCCGGCGGGGTCGGGATGGGGAAACTGAGGCAGCGATGGGGGCCGAGCAGGGCGGGGGGCGCGGGGGAGGGACCGGAGCGGGGCTGCCCGGCGCTGCAGCGGGCGGAGCCGGGGCTCGGCGGGGCCGCCTCCCGCTCCAGCCCAGCCGTGCCGTGCCGTGCCGAGCCGAACCGAGCCGAGCCGGGGGCTACCGAGACCCGCTGAGCCCCGCCGAGCCCCGCAGAGCCCCGCAGAGCC
The DNA here is from genome assembly GCA_035584035.1 of Lepidocolaptes lacrymiger. Taxonomy (NCBI): domain Eukaryota; kingdom Metazoa; phylum Chordata; class Aves; order Passeriformes; family Dendrocolaptidae; genus Lepidocolaptes; species Lepidocolaptes lacrymiger. The sequence continues at coordinate 4,474,034 of JAXCLP010000063.1, read as the reverse complement.
CCGCCGCACCGGCATCACCGGCAGCACCAGCATCACCGGCATCACCGGCAGCACCGGCAGCACCGGCAGCACCGGCAGCACCGGCATCTCGGGCATCACCGGCAGCACCGGCAGCACCGGCGGCCCCGGCGCTCTCCGCGGTGCTGAGCGGCCCCTCCGAACCCGCAGGACGCTTTCCCGGCGGGGCCCGGCCCGGAGCGGCCGCGGGGGATGGAGCCCTTCCTCGGCTGCACCGGCGCCGCGCTCCTGCTCTGCTTCAGCTACGCCGGTCTGCGCCCGGTGGAGGCAGGTACGGGCCCGGGGGGCGGAGGGGACGGGGGGCGAGGTGTGCGGGGAGACCCCCGCATCGGGATGCGCGGAGGGGACGGAGTTTGGGGGCGCCGGGACCGGCGGGGATTGGGGTGCAGAAGAGTCGGACACGCCGCCCCGAGGGGTCCCGCTCGCCGCCGGGATGTGCCGTGGGGACCGGGAGGAAAAGCCTTTTGGGGCACCTGAGCAGCGGCACCGCTTCGTGTCACGGGGGTGAAGTGGAGCGGAGGGGGCAAAGCCAGAGCTGCTCTGCCCAGGCTGATGGGAACCCCCCTCCCCTGCTCACCCCCGGCCCGACTGGGAGCCCTGGGAGCATCACGACCCCAAAGGAGGCCCCACGACCCCAAAGGAAGCCCCACGACCCCTGAGGAAGCCCCACGACCCCAAAGGAAGCCCTACGACCCCAAAGGAAGCCCCACGACCCCAGAAGAACCGGCTCTCGGGGGGCACAGCACATCCCGGCCACTGAAAACCAGGCCCCTCCGAGCTGAGCAGCTCCTGGAGTGGGAGATCTTTGGGGAAGGCAAAGCGGCCCCTGAGCTGGACCTCATTTAGGAGCGACCAGGACATGCTCAGGTCCACTCTTCCCTTCATGGGCCAGGCTGAGCCTTGACCCCCAGTGTGCCATGTGGGTATAAACTGGGCAGTGCTGGGAGTGCCCACCAGCCCGAGCCAGCCGCCCTCCCCAGCTCTGTGCAGGCAGCCACGGGTTGTCTCCTTTGCTGGCTGCAAGATGCTGGTGGAACAGCTGCTTTGATTTGCAAAGGGCCGATTGCCAGGATAGCTCGCGTTCCAGGAGGCTGAGGGTGACTATGAGGGATGCGAAGCTCCAGGGAGTGGAAATTCCTCTGCCCAGCCGGCCCCGGGAGTTGCTGGAGTTGCATTCAGCAACCCCTCCCAGCACCCCGAGTGCCTCCGGCTCTGCCATCCATCCTCGGCCTCTGAAGTTGCTGTTTCACAAGTGACGGATCGGGGGTGATTAATGAAACATTCCCGAGAGGAGGGAGCGCTGAGGAAAACACCGCGCCACAATGGAGGCGGCTGCGAGTGTGGCAGCCCTCCGGTTTTCCACAAACTAGGCCACTTCCCTGCTCTTCCTTATCCTTGAATCACCTCAGGCGACAACTGGGAGTAAACATGGAGTTGTGTCCCTGTCCAGAACCATCTCCTGCTCCTGTCGGTGCCCCGAAGTGCCCGTGCCATGCTGGGAGCTGGGCAGCTCTGTGGGCACGGGGAGCTGCCCTGTCTCGTGGGTACCAGCACTGGGGGATGCAGGAGGTTCAGAGATGGGCTCTGGTGGACCTGTGTGACCTTCCTGTTGGGCTGCACAGCCCTGGTGCCTCCTCTCTCCCTCCCTGCTTTGCCCCGGGTCCTGATGAGCTCTCCCCACACCCTGGAGAGGCAGCAAACTTGCACTGTCTCTGTTTGTCAGGGAAGGAACAGGGGAATGAGGGTTTGGAGTGGTTTTCCCAAGGTCACATGGAGGTGGTGGCAGCATCACCACCAGCTTTGTGTCCCCAGCCCTGCCTGGGGATGTGGCCACGAGGCCACAAGTCAAGAGTCATTGGAAAAGTCTCTAGAGAGGAAATCATTCCTAGGCAGGGATGGAGCTTGGGGGGTCCCTCCCCTTGGAGCCAGAGCTTGTGCATGTCAGTTTAAAGTAATTCCCGTTGTGAAAGGTCAAAGCTGCTGTTTCTGGGAGGGAACTGGTGCAAATTCCCCCTGGCAATGCCACAATGAGGGGTGACAAGTGAGTGACACCGAGCACAGGCCCCGCTCTGAGCTGGGGGTTTGGCCAGACAGGACCATTCTTTGGCAAGGTGATGCCAAGGTGAGCAAGAATCAGAGGCAGGAACAGGGGGAAAAGTAACTGAGAAATAATCTCCACACTGACACTCCCTGACAGACCTGTGTGGGGGATGCCCTCAGAGTCATTCCTGCTCCAGAGGGGCCCTGAGAAAACATTTGGGATGGTTGGCAAGGCAGAAACAGGACTGAATTTGGCCACAGCGTTGCTCTGCCAGCAGCTCCCTCCTCATTAGGCTGAGATAATGAAGAGGGGGGGAGCTGGGTTGGGCTCAGGGCACTGCTGAGGGCTGGGGGAGCACCAAGGAGACAATGGAAGACCCCAAAATAGACCACGGCCCCTGCAACTTGTTAGGGCAAACAGCATCTCTGCGAGGTGCTGGCCCACAGAGAAGCTCAAACCAGGTTTATTTTCTGAGATGGAGGGGAGAGGTGACAGGTAAAACCTCCCCTGCCAGCACAGCTCCAGGCCCAGTTCAGCTCTCAGGACCTGGACTGGTCTCCAGTTTGAGGAGACCCTTCACAGCCCCCCCACCTCCACTGCCTGAAGAGGGGCCAAACCCACCAGGCTGGGTTGTGGTCACTGCTCAGCCCTAAAGTGTGTCCTGCAAACCAGCCACCTCCTCCTCTCCTCCATCCTCACCCCTCCCCAGGGGGCACAGGGAGCAAGGCAAAGGTGACAGCCCAGTTCCAGGTGCTGATGCCCTCGCTGTGCCCAGCTGGATGTGCTGAGCCCCCCTGGCATGGCAGGATCACACGAGCAGAGCAGTGAGTGCTCCCACAGCCCTTTGGAGTGACAAACCACCCCGTGCCAGCCCCTTCCCTCCATCCCAGGGGCCCTGGAGATTCCCGGCCGGCTGACGGAGGAGGAAGAGCTTTATTGATTTCTGCATCCAGAGGAGCAGGGATTTAATTGGAATGGGGAGGTTCCTGACCTCGGTGTCAGCCTCTCAGCAGGGGTGTTGCTGTGTGAAGCAGCCAAGGCTGTGCCATCCTCCTCCAAATGCTGTCTCCTGCTGGGAATGTCCCTATGGAAAAGGGAGATTCCTCCCAGAGAGCCGTGCTTGCAGGGATTAACCATGGCAGAGTCCTCCACAGAGCAGCATCCCTGTGCTGGTACTGGATACAGCCTTGTCCTTTGCACGTTTATTGCTAAATAAACCCCTCCTGGTTTATAAAGTGACCAGACGCTGAATTAAGGCCTGGATCGAGTCTAATTCAGTTAAAAGCAGAAGTGTATTGAGCACTGAAGCTGCAAATCTTGATGTGTGCAGTAAAAAGTGGGATGCCAGAGTAGAGCTGGGTTGGGAGCAGCCAACAGGCTCCTGGGAAAGGTCTGGCATCCAGCACTGTCTGGGAACATCCCGGGCTCCCTCAGCCCCTCTGCTCTGGTTTCCCTGATTTTCCAGAGGGCTGGGAGCTAGAAAAGCCCGTGGCACCCAGTTCTCCATGGACATTCAGGTCCTGGATAGACCATGCCATGACAGCAGTGACTCTGCTGCAGGTTTGCAGCGTTAAAACTGGTGGTGTTGGGGAGACCCAAAAGAATCCCACCCGGCTTTGGGACTCAGGGACCCCAAGGTCTGGCAGCAGGGGACTCCCCAAAGTAGAAACACCCCTTCCCTCTGCCCTGAGGGATGCCAGGCAGGGCACAGGGAGCATCTCCATGCTCTGAAAAGGCTCCATCCTCCCTGACAGCGTTTCCACCCTCCCTTTTGGGCACCTGCTCCCTGGGAACGGGCGGCAGAGCCGGGGAGGAGGGGGTGGCCTATTAATATCCCAGTTCTGCAGAGAAGTGGGCGCTCAGCAGGACATCACTGCCTCTTTGCCAGCCTGAGGAACCACCAGTTGGGCTTTCTGCTCTTTGAAACTGCCAGAGCTCAGCACACAGCCCTGCTCCCCCTGGGGCTGCTCCTTCCTCCTCCCCTGGGCCTTCCTTCAGTCAAACCCTCGGGAATGCTGAGCAACGTGCCAGCCCTTCCTACACACCCCATAAAGCCGACAAGCAATTCTATCCACTGATGGGATCCATGCTGGGAGAGCTCAGAGAGGCAGCAAAAGCAGGTCTGTGTGAATCCACACTCAGGGAACAGGAGGCAGGGCTGGCTGAGAACATCACACGGATCTTACAGGTGCTCCTTCCCCTTGCAGGTCGTGTCCTTCCATCTCCTGCATCTGCAGGGCACGTTGTGGGGCAGGAGGAAAGAGCTGCTGGGATTTAAGGCTGGCATTCAGTGCTTCCTGCAGGAAAGGGCAGCTGGCAGGTGGAGAAGCGTGGAAGGAGCTGTTTGAGAGCCTCAGCAGGCTCACTGGCCCATGTCCCTGGGGCTCTGAGGCAGCTGAGCCCTTCCCAGCAGGGAAGGAGCTGCCTGGGAGAGGAGCTAACTGAACTGGAACATGCTGGAAGTACAGCACAGCCCCAGCCATGGAGGAAGCAGGTCCAGGCACCTCCAAGTGGCTGCAGTTTCCAGGAGAGTGGAATTCAGGAGGTTTTGGGGCCAGGCTGAGGTCTCGGCTGGGGAGATAAATCAGGAATACCCTTTAATTCCCCCCCTATAGCCCAGCCACAGGACTTGGCTGGCCTGAGGTGACCCCCAAGGGTGTGATATTTCCACAGATTCCACCTCTCCTCAGTGAAGCCTCAGGAACCCCCCTGATCCTGCAGGTGCCAGGCAGGACACCCCAGGGTTGGGACACCCCCTCTCCTTACTCCACCACCCCGATCAACATCCCACCCTGCTCAGGTGACAGCAGGGATGGAGACAAACCTTCTCCCTGCTCTTTCTCCCACCCATCCCACCCATTTACAGCTCCCAGGGTGGAGCAGTGGTTGGTCTCCTCTTCCTCTTCCTCCACAGTGGCCGCTGTGCTGCAAATGAAGCCAGGGAGGAGCCACCCCAAAGCTGTAAAGCATGGGGAGGGCTCCTCTCTCTCAAATAAAAGTCCAGTAATAACAAGAAAAACATTTAATGAGAGGCTGGAAGGGGCTCTCAGCATCCCGAGGGGATTTGGGACAATCCCCATGGCTCATGTCCTCTTGCTGCACAGGGGGGGCTCCGACTTGCTCCGGCCAAAAGGGCCCCAGGGCCAGAGGAGGGAGGTGGGGCTGGGGTAGCCGGCCCTGGAGGAGCTGAGATTGCGGAGTCTGTGGGGAGGAAACGAGAGAGCCTTTTAGAATCTGCTGCTCATGTTCAAAAGGCTTGATTTTGTCTTAAATCAAGGCTTCCCCTTGCAGGGGGCCCAGCTTCTGCTGACATGAGAACAGGAGTATCTTTCCATCCAAAATTGGCCAAACAGATCCTCTGCCAGTTAGCAAGTGGACTTTGTTCCAGCAGCATCCCAGCTCCTGCACTGGTTTGGAGCTGAGCTGCTACCCCAGGAATATTGCACCATCTGGGTCCCTGAAGGAGCAGACAGGGAATGTGCTGCCCTCAGCCACTCTGGGGGAAACAGGCAGAGACAGACTCGACCCACACCCCCTTCCCTGCCCTCCCTGCAGCCATCCCACCCTCCGTGCCCACTGCCAGGACAACAGCACCTCCCTGGCTGCCACGGGCACGGCAGCAAAGTTTGCAGGGCTTGCACCTGACTCCTGAAGGGAGCAAAGCTTTGGATTTGGCACCTCAAGGCCCTGCCGACCCCCTGCAGGCAGCTGGGAAGCAGGAATTGTCACCTTCTCCACCTGATCTCAGCCAGGCTGGCACTACAGAGAGCTGCAACGGGCCCAGGGAGCCAAAAGGCACGTGGAGTATCTTGGAAGAGTGTTTAGAATTTAGGAAGTCGTGATCTCATCGTGCATCTCCTGGGAGCAGGGAGAAAAGAGTCCTCACGGAGGAAAATTTGGCTTCCAAATTGTTCACTCACCTCTGGGAGCAGGAAGCTCATTTTTCCTGGGTTTGTATTTCTGTCAAACACTGTTTAATTCTCTTTTCTTGGTGCTTTTTATGCTGGTTTGACACCCCTCATTGATGTGTAGCTACTCCTAATCTGTGGCAGTGCAAGGGAAGGCATGCTCTGATCTGCTGTCCTAAATTCCCAGATTTTAGAGCTCTGACTCCAACTAGGCTGTGTCCCTCTCAGCTATTCCTTCAAAGGGGGGTTCTAGAATGTTCTTGACCACCCACAGCAGATGATTTCTCCCCCACTTCCATCCAGATTCCAGCTTTGCAGGCTTTGAGCTCTGGGTTGCAGCTTTGCCAAGTGCTTCCCTCCTGCCTCCACCCTCTCCCACCACTTCCCAGAGGGTTCTTTACTCTTCTCCAGCTCTTTGAGGTCTTCCCAACTCCCCCACATTTTATGTCACCGGGAAACTTGGACACTTTTGATGCTGTGCCTCCCTCAAGGTCACCAGTTTCGAAGGAGACTTGGGTACCAAGCACAGAGCGCTGCATGTTCCCTTTTCCCAGCTTTTTCCCTGAGCTCTGCTCTCTGTTCCTGTGGGGTTAATTAATCTTTTCCAAGGCCTCCTCAACTTAAACTGAGTGGTAGCTCCTGAAAAAACCAAAATTTAGCTCCTAAAAATATGCAGGGAAGGCAAGCACGGCGGGATTTAATGGTGCAGAAGAGCCCGGCTGCAGCTGGAGCCTGTTCTGTCTCCTGTCCCTCAACTCCGTCATGTCCTCTCTGTGTGTTCCAACAATTCATCAGACATGACTCACAGACCTTCCCCGTGCACATTCCTGTCTGCTGACTGCCCCTTCCTAAAATTAGACCTGACTCTTGGTGGTTCAGTCCCGGGGGAAGGTGAGAGAGGCAGACCCACAGCCCTTCCTTGTGGCGCAGCCGGGAGCCGGGGCTGGAAGGGGTTGGTGTTTGGGAGGAGGAGGAGGAGGAGGATCCATCTCCCTGCTCAGCTTGTCCTTGGCCCTGCTGCTGCAGGGAGGATGAGGGTGGTGAGGGTTTCCTTCCTCCAACAGCAGGCTGGGGGACGCTGCCTCATTCCAGGGGAGAAGAGAATGCTCTGGGTCAACACCGACTCCAGCATCTTCTCACACGCCCCCCGTGAAATCCTGCAGACCACAATCACTTGCTGTCCCTCCTCAAATCCCAAATTTAGCCGTTCAGAGACCTTTTTGCTCACTGAAAGACTCTCTAGAATCAGTCTGGGTCTGATTCTTGTCCAGACATCCTATTCCTAAGGGACTCCCTGGTGGCTATGACAGGAATGAGGGCATTGCTCTCCACGTGTAGGACAGCACTGACCTTCAGCTGGGGAACTCTGAGCTCCTGCTATTTCTCTCTTCCCAGGGGAACATTCCCCAGGAGTGATGTCAGTTGTTTGGAGACACTGACACTACAGCTTGAATATTTTCAGCCCCATCCAGGCGGCTGGCACGGACTGTAAATCCAACAAGTGTTACTGGAGACGGGCACACGTGCACCCCTCTTCCCCTGGGGACCTCAGCCCCAGCCCCAGGGGGGCTCTGCAGTGATCCCAGTGCAATAAAAGTAGTATTTTTTAATATAAAAGTCAGAAGAAATTACTCTTCCTCACCCTACTGACCTACTGGGGTTATTTGGAGCATTTACTGCTTTGGGTTCAGGGCACGGTCTGGAGATTGTGAATTAAATTTGACTGGAGGAGAGGGAACAGAGTCCAGCTGGAGGAGCCGTGCCAAGTCTCCGAGGCAAAACCTTCCCCTGAGATGCCAACAAGAGCTTTGGACTGTGCAGCTCCCTTGGGAAGAGGCTCCCAGGGAGGAGTCCAGCTCTCCTTGGCAGGGTTGGCAGCTCCTCAGAGCCATTCTATTGGATTTGGGAATAAACAGAGAGCCTCAGGCTGCTGCCTGCCTGGCCTGCCCTTCTCCCATTGCAATATCCATCCCTGTGTCCTGCCAGCTGGGGGTGGCTGGTTGGTTGCTGGATGTCCTCTGACATCAGCCAGGAAATGTGCACTGAACATTCTCTGTCAGACTCAGAAAAGCAAAAGAAACACTCCAGTTACTACTGTGCATCTCAAACCTCCCGAGTGCTCATCAAAGCATTCCCTTTGCAGACTTCCAAGGCAGATTTTGCATTTCCTCCCAGCTGTCACTGCCAGACCGTACGAGGGAACAACAGGGAAAATGCAGGCTCGGGGCTGGCAAGGAGGAGATGAATGAGCAGCTCAGGGTTGGCTCTGTTGGCAAAGAAACTCCCAAAGCAGTTATTTCATACAGAGAACCCGTGTCTAATGCAACTCAAACTCAGCAGAGATCTCCTAGAACCTCACTGGGAACTAAGACCTGGAGCACCTCCAATTTCCAGGTCCCAGACCCAGAAACAAAGCCAGGAAGGACCCTGGGGAAGGTCTTTTCCCCCTCCCTTCCTTGCCCTGGCTCCGTCTCCTGCCCCTGAAAAGGCTCTGCTCTCCCTCCTTGCAGACAGCCCGTCGGCTCCAGTCAATGTCACAGTCAAACACCTCAAAGCCAACTCGGCCGTTGTGACTTGGGATGTTCTGGAAGACGAAGTTGTCATTGGATTTGCCATTTCCCAGCAGGTACGGTGGCTGCAGTTTCCCAGTCCCAGTCGTGCCCACCTTCCCCCAGGTGCCCTCAGTTCCCAAATCCTCCTGCTGCAGTCCAAGCCCCTTCCTCCTCGTCCTGTCCCTCGTGGTCCGAGCGGACTTGGCTCCCCATCCCCTTTGCAGCAGCACTTTGTGTGTTGGTGGCTGCAGAGAGGGAAGGGTCTGGTGGTTCTCCACGTCTGTGGAGGGCAGGGCAGGAGGCAGGTGGCCTTAGGGGACAGCAGTGCCCACGGGAGGCCTCCCCACCACTCTGTGCTCTCCTCTCTCGGCTTCCAGAAGAAGGACGTGCGGATGCTGCGCTTCATCCAGGAGGTGAACACCACCACCCGCTCCTGTGCCCTCTGGGACCTGGAGGAGGACACTGAGTACATTGTGCATGTCCAGTCCATCAGCATCCAAGGCCAGAGCCCTGCCAGTGAGCCAGTCCTCTTCAAGACCCCCAGGGAAGCTGAGAAACTAGCCTCTAAAAATAAAGGCAAGTGTGGGTGAGTTCCTACGTGGCCCCTGGGACAGGCAGGCAGCACAGAGAGGAAACAGCACCCCGGGCAGTGAGGATGGCTGGGAGGAACACACAGGACTGAGTGTCCTCTCCCAGCCCCACGGGCACAAACAGGATGCCTGAGGGCACCCAGCACACAGGACTGATGGGGGCACAGGGTGACAGGCAAGGCTGGCTGTCCTTTCTCCCCTTTCCGAGGAGGTTTGACAGGCAAAGAGAGGAGCAGAAGGTTTCCACACTGGGAGCTGCGTGTCCAGCTCCCTGCAGGTGGAGAATGCCAGGTGAAACTCCTCAGCAGCCTGGGAATTCCTGTGAGGGTGAGGACTCCCCAGAGCCCTGACACACCGAGGATTTGGCTCAGGGTGTTGGCGTTCATGTCTCTCTTTCCCCCCGTGCAGATGAGGTGACAATGAAGGAGATGGCGAAGAAAAACCAACAGCTGCGAGCGGGGGAAATTCTCATCATTGTTGTGGTGTTGTTTATGTGGGCAGGTCAGTTCACCTTCTCCCTCCAAAGCATGTCATGTCCATGGAATACCCCTGGGGATGTCTGGCTGCCTCGGTTTGCACATGTAATGATGGAAAGCCAGGAGAAGAAACCCTTCCTCCCACAAAGAGTAGAGTACTCAGCTCTAAAGGCACCTTAAAAGCAGGTGAATCAGTGGGTCTGCTCTGGTCCACCAGCAGTGGACAATGCACTGGATGAAACCATTTCCCAGTGGCTAATCCTGTAAGCTCATTTCTTGCAGAATGCCCTGAATAGAATGCCCTCAGCCACAGAATCATGGAATGGTTTGGGTTGGCAAGGGACCTTAAAGCTCAGTCAGTTCCAGCCCCTGACATGGACAAGGACACCTTCCACCAGCCCAGGGTGCTCCAAGCCCTGTCCAACCTGGCCTGGGACATTCCCAGGGATGGGGCACTCAAACATCCAACAGGATGCCTCGAGCCCTTCAGATGATACAGGTCAGCTGTAGTTATCTGGATATTATATGACTCCAGCACTCATGCAAAACAGAAATTTGAGAGTCTCACTCTCCACACCCACTATTTTATATAAATATATATATACACACACACTAAAGCCTACTTAAAACCAATTAAAATAATGGAAGCATATGGAAGAGTTTTCCAACAAGAGTCTGGCACCAAATGTCAACAGACCTTACAGCAAATTGTACCTAGGGGAGATCTCACTGGTGATTTAAGCTGGTAAATAAGGAGAGGAAAACATCTCCAGGTCCTGCTCTGTCAGTTCAGTGTGTTTGAAGTGGCTGTTGGTTGGAAATCACAGCCATGAATTAATGGGCAGCAAAGTTTGCCTGGGTTTGTTTTCAGGCCCCAGCGCTCCCTGGCTGCCTGGAAAACATTAATGATGGCACATTTGCTCCCTGCCAGCCCCAGAGCACATTGCCCAGGGGAAATGGTGCAGGTGACCCAAGGAAATCTGGCAGGAAGGGAAATTAGCAGCAGGATAAACCCGTGATCCACAACAGACAACCTTTGCCACCTGTGTTTAGTCCCCCTGTCCCAGTGCAATCACTTTCCCACACACAGAATTTCCCTCTTCACAAAGGGAGAAGGAGGGATTAACTCTGTCCTGGATAGGTTTCCTACAAGTGAATCCATGTATAATAATTTTGTGCCCTTACTTGCATCTCCAGAGACTGGACAGCAATCATTCCTAAAGACAATAACCACATGGAAACCTGAACTAAATTAAAAGGTTTCCAAAACCTCTAGCCCATGATTTTTTCAGCATTTATGCCAAGTTTTAGTTGTGCACATCCAAATTTAAATGCCCTGCCAGGAAAAACAGTCATGAATAATTACATGAAGTGACTGAACTCCTGATTCATCTCCCCCTGTAGAATAATCTGAAACTCAGATCAGCTCAGAACAAAGAATTTGCTAATCCCACAATTTCCCTTCCAGACAGATGACTTACATTTAAAAGGGAGAAGGAATGGGGGGAGAATCTCTCTACAGCGAGTGGATTCTTTACAAAGTCTCAGTATAAAAAACCCTCCCTCCAGCTCTTCACCTGCCCTCTATGATGGTGTTTGAACAAATCCAAACTGGGACCAGTGGGTGCCCAGGGCTCTGGGCTGTGCCAAGCCCCGACCTCCTGTTCTTTCCATGTTTCTGGCATTTTTCAGGGCACTTTTCTTCTTTGTGCCTCAGTTTTACCCTCTGAAATCTCAGAAGGGGTGACTGTGGCACATGTTAACACCCATTCTCCAAGGCTCAGCCATTTGTCCACATTCCCAAAGGACGAATTTGGATCAGTGTGTGTCTCAGCAAAGCCTCAGGGGCAGCTGCCAGAACAACAACTCACTTTACAGAGCACTTTGTGACGACCCGGTGGAAGTTTTACACCCATTTTGCTATTAAGGATTATTTTCCAGTAAGGGGAAAGCAGCATCTGCCTGGATCTGCTTAACCTACGTGCCTGGAATGTGCAGGCAGAGATGCTATTTGGTGAAAACATCACACAGAAGCTTTGGAGACAGACATTTGCAGTCTTCTTACGTGCCACGGCTGCCCCTGCTTCCCTCTCCACGTGCCTGGGTGGGAGGAAATTTCCACTTGCAGCCTGTGCTGCCCTCCCTGGTGCCCATTTGCAGGTGTTGTCCTGCTGCTGGCACACAGGACCTGCCTCTCCTCTGCCAGCTCCAGCTCCCCTTCCCCTCAGAGGACACATTTTTATTAATCAGAAATTCCAGGAGCCCCCACGTTTGCAAAGCAAAACTCCCACGGAACCGCAGGGTTGGGGTTGGTGCGAGGGCTTAACACACTTGTCCCATTTATTAGCAGGGATGCTGGAATATAATTAAGCTCCTGTCCTCCTGTGTAACTCGTTTAGCATGGAATTAGGGGGAAAGGAAGGAGCCAGGGGGCTGCTCCTTGGGAGGAATTGGGGCTGCTCCTTGGGAGGAATTGGGGCTGCTCCTTGGGAGGAATTGGGGATGCTCCTTGGGAGGCACAAAGCCTGCTGGCCAGGAGGGACCTGTGACCTCTGCAGGCTCCAGGACCGAGCTCGGTGTGTGATCAGTGCTGCTCTCTCCTGCCAGGGGTGATCGCCCTGTTCTGCAGACAATACGACATCATCAAAGACAACGAGCCAAACAACAGCAAGGAGAAAGCCAAGAGCGCCTCGGAGAACAGCACCCCAGAGCACCAGGGCGGGGGCCTCCTGCGCAGCAAGGTGAGGGTGGGCACTGCCACCAAATCCTGCCAAATCACCCCAAAAAACCCCTGTTAAACACCCTCCAGCCCCACTCCTGCCTCTGCATCAGCCTGAGTGCCCATCAGGAATCACACTGCAAGCCACATTTCTGAATTACCTGAGCATCTCTGGAAGAAAAATCAGCTCCTTGGGTCCTTCCCCAACTCAGAGAGGACACTGCTCTTGTAATTAACTGAAAGTTAATCAGCAGGAGCACAGCTGGTAACACACAATGTTACCTAGTACACAGGTTCAGCTCAAAACAGGCTCAAGTCGATCATTTATACCAACTTACTTCAATTAATTTAACATCCTTGTGTTTCTATTCTCTCTGGCACATCCCCCCCACTTCCCATTTATTTATTATTTGAAATAGTTCACCAATTTCTGCTCATTCAGCCGTGTCACAGAAGCCTAAGGCTCAACTCTGGCCCTTTTTCATCCTCACGAGGGGACGGGACAAGAATTTTCACCCAAACCAACCAGCACGGTGCCCTGATCTCTGATGTGGGTTTTTCCCTTCTGTACATCCCTTTTCCCTTTGTTTTCTCTTCTCTCCCAGTTTCCAAAAAACAAGCCCTCAGTGAATATCATCGAAGCATGACAGGCCTGTGCCCTGCTCGATGGACTCCATCCCTCACTCTCACTCTCTGCCTCTGAGCCGTGGTGACTGGGGAGGTGAAACATTGTCGGAGCAATCTGGAAAGAGACCTCGTGCTTGTCACCTGCTGGCAGACACCTCCTCGCCCGTGTTCTGCAAAACATCTGACCAGAAAGGAAAAAAATCCTGCAAAAAAAGCCAACCCTGAAACCCACAGGAGGTGGAAAAGCATCGGTGAGGCAGGTGCTGATCCGGACTCGTGGATCGCCCGGGCTGGAGCGACGTCTCACACGCTCCTTCCCCCTCTCCCACTCCGTCTCCTGGGATCATTTTCTGGTCTTTGGGAATGTACAAGGGTTTGTTGTGTCTTTGGTCTCACTGTCACTCCATCCTGACAGAGTTCCCATGAGCTCAGGCACCACCACCCCCCTCTCCGAGCAGGAATGGAGGGCAGCTCATCCCAACCACCACTAACGAGCCCAATTTTGGCCGCTGTGCTCTCGCCTTGCTTTGCTCATCGATGTGTGTCGTGTAGCACGTCTTGCAGGTGGGGTTTTAAGACAAAAAGGCATCCCCCAGTTTCCATGCCCACCAGGAGAACCCCCCTGTTGTTCTCCAGTCAGGCTGCAGCACATCTCCACTGTTGCTGTCTCTCCTATCCCACACTGGTGCTCTTCACCTCAGCAAACAGGGCAACACCGAGGCACAGACCCACACCAGGGGACACCAGAAGCTGTTATTCAGCTTCCAGGATAATTTCAACCATTTTCTTCGTGGTATTTTCAGCTGGGCCTGAGTCCACCACCAGTGTGATGAAAGGCCCATAAAAATGTAGCCAGTCAGCAAAAAAACAAAAGATAAAATACCTGATGATACCGGTCGCTATGCAAGGGCTCCAGGGGCAAGAGCTACTTACTGGGGAAGGCTCTGGCCTGAGGGACCTTTTTCTGAGGGCTTAAGTTCTTCAAATGCTTCTTTTAGTCGGGTTCCTGGGGGAAGGGCTGGTTCTCCCTACACTGCCTGCACTATTTTTGTGATGTTAGAAGGGCAGGTACCTGCTGGAGACAGCCCTTCCCAGGGAGGATGAGGATGAAGGGGAAAGGGGCTGGCGCTCTCCTCTCCCTTAGTATTTGGAAGCTGACAGGATCCCTGGGCCTGCTGGTGCTCTGGAAGCTGGGAGATGCAGGACCATCACATGGAAAAGATTTCCTCTCTGTAGTGTGCCATGGGGTATCTGTGTTTATTTAATGACTCCACAAGACCACTCCATATGCACTAGGGGATGAGGCAGGATCCTCCTTGTTCCATCACATGCCAAGACAGGTTGGCCTGAGTAGGGTTTGGGTGTTGTTATAACAAACCTGCACTCAGAGGAGCCTGGGTTAGAAGTCCCTGCAAAGGAACAGGCTGGCAGGAGGGACTTCAGCCATCTCTTCTCTTCCAAAAGAGCTGGTGGGAGAAAGGCACAGGGAAGTTTGCTTGCAGATGTGTTGGGGAACAAGCAAAGGCTTCCCTTGTGCTGGTTGCAGAAGACAGGCCAACCCCAAAGGTCTCTTCAGTGGATCCTTTGCCAGAACATACTCCTCCATCACCAAGAGGGAGAGGTCAACACCTCTGATACAGACAGAGCAATAAACATTTTATAATGTACAATAAAAGATTAAAGGCATCTCTTGTGTTCTTGTAGCATCTGAATTTAGTAATTCCATATTTACCTGCTTGGAGCAGAACACACACCATGGGACAGGGGGACTTCCCCTGTATTTCCCAGTGACTCCAACCCAAAATGTTTTCTCCGTGCCTGGGTGGAGAAACCTGGGAAGGTTCAGAGTTCACTCTGGCTGCAGGACAAAAAAACTTGCACCATAAATAGCACCACAACCATACCTGCCAAAATCCTTCTGACATGTCTGTTATCCCCAAAGAAAGAAACAGCATTTGGAATGCACAGCCCTGTAAAGGGAGATTTAGGACAGATGGTACAGCATGTGCAGAACGATAAGGGAGATGCTCTCTCCTAATCCTGGAGCAAAGAGCCCTCAAAGGTGCTCAAGAGGAAATTCACCCTGGTAATTTGGCAGGCTGGGGGGGTGTGGCTGTTTGTAAAGCCAGTTGTCCCTGGGAATTCAGACCATATCCCCTTTTTCACAGCTGTTGTTCCCTCGGGATGGGTTCAAGGCATTTCTTTCCTAACAGAGATGTGTTCACTCTCTGGTAGAGCAGAGTTAAAATGTAAAGGTTCAGTGTCAATATTCACACCACGAATGGCAGGAGGTTCCAGGGTTCTCATGATGCCCCATAAGTGCAGGGTCTGAGTGGGGAGAAACAATTGCAGGCTGGCAGCAGCTCAGCTCAGAGAGGGACTCCAAGACACCCAGTTCAAGTGATTCTCTTCGAGGAAAATATTTTCAGCAGCTCCAGATTGAAGTGATGTAACAAGACCACACTTTAGGAGAAGGTTTTCCCATTATAGCAGAAGAAAGTTATTTAAAGTCCTGCTTTTCTGAGGGTCATAAACATCAAAGCCTGATCTGCTGTTTTGGTATTGAATTCCACTGTAACCCATGAGAGTCCAACCCCATTAAGGCTCTGTGAGTTCAAGCCCATCTGTAGAACAGAGACCTCATTCCCAACAACAGCTGCCAAAAGATACTCCTGAGGTGTTTCAGAGTCAATAAAGGGAAGGGATCAAGTTAAAATAAACCCAAGACA
This sequence comes from Lepidocolaptes lacrymiger, assembly GCA_035584035.1. Taxonomy (NCBI): domain Eukaryota; kingdom Metazoa; phylum Chordata; class Aves; order Passeriformes; family Dendrocolaptidae; genus Lepidocolaptes; species Lepidocolaptes lacrymiger. Next base: position 4,458,374 of record JAXCLP010000063.1, on the reverse strand, counting down.
CACTGAGGGAAGTCATGCTGGGCCACAGCAGAACGTACCCCAAAAGCCACCCACGTTCCCCACGTGTTTCTCCCTGGCTGCTGATTTTGACTCATTGTTGGAGCAGGAGCTGGAAAAAGGAGGTTTCAATAAATACTAAAAAGCAGCAAGTGGGAGTGGGCTGGCATGACAGGGATCCCAGAGAGCCCTGCAGGTGCTGATTCCCTGCTGGTCCCTGAAGCAAAGGGAAGCAGCCCCCCAGCAGCCCCCATGGATTAAATCCCACTGATTTCCAGGAACCAACTGAGCAGAGACTGAGGGCACAATAGGAGCAAGAAGCTGCAAACAGAACCCTCTGCCAACACACTCGGGGCGTGTTGAAAGTTAAGCACCACTTGCCTCCCTCCTTCCAAGCACTGTAATATTATGCCTACAAGTACAATTTAGCCAATATATTCCTCCCCCACGAGTTTAGGCAAGCGGAGCCGCGGGAGGAAGTGTGGAGCAAACAAACCCTGCACAGCGTGTCCTTCCAACTCACAACACAGCCCCAGCCACTTGTCACACCTCCCTCGCTCCAGCAGCCACCGGCACCGGCTCGGGGCTCTCTCCTCCGGGGAAAATGAGAACATTAGGCATTTCACTCCTTGACAGTTCAACAGCATCCGAGGAGGAAACACCTACACGGCGGAAAAGTGTTAGTACAAGCTCAGCTGGTAATGACTTTGAGGAGGAGATTTAAACGGAGAGGAACAGGCTGCTAATGCCACTGTTTGCCAGGGACATGAAAGGTTACGTCACTCCCAGGCGAGTGGCACAGCTGCACATCCCCTTTCCTGCTAAAAATGTGGCCCCTCTTTGACTGAGGAGTCAGCCTGCACTTGCCAAGGAGAGAGCTGAACATTGCACCATATGTTCCAGCAAATGCAATTTCCCCAGATTTGCAGAAAAGCCTCCTAACGACCCATAATGAGCTATTACTGCCTCGTCTGGAAGCAGAGCTGACCAAATTCCATCAGCTTTCTAGCATTTGTTAAAAAGCTGCACGATCCACATGCTTGTTATGCTAAAATATCTTCTGTTTCCTCCACAAATCTGGTGCCTATTAAATTGTCTGATGACCTTATGGATTAAAATGAGGATGTTCCTCCTTGTTGGTGCTTCAGCCCACACATCTCAAGGAAGGAGAGCTGGATTCTCTCTCAGCTCCTGCACCAGCATCAATTGTGTTGAAGTTCCAAATGAAGAATCTTTATTATTAGCAAGAGAGCCAGGGAAGACACAGCTTGAGTTTCAGCTCCCAGATGGAGGCAGCAAAGTTGGCAGCCACAAAAGCCATTTTTTTCCTTGGAATCTGCATGCAAAGCCATGGAGTGGCAATAATGACAGAGCCCCACGATGCCATTTGACACTTTGCAGCATCGTTGTCCTTTTTAAGTGACAAACCCCCTACATTTAGTGCCACCAACTGCTAAATAAAACCTCTTCCTACTGCCCAAACCTGTTCAGCAGAGGATGCACCTGTGTGGCACCAGAGAGCCTCTCAGCCAAAGGGAGGATTTTATCAGCTTTCACTATTTCCTGCTTCAGGACATAATTTCTCCCTGCTTGCAGCACAAAAGTAGGGAAGGGCTGGTTAGTTTTTGAAGAGAAGGCAGAAAAAAACCCCACAGAGTAGTTTAATTTCAGGCTCACTGTTTCCCAGCTGCTGTTGGCTGCCTGCAATATGCTGATGAATGCTATTAAATTTTTAATTGTGAGACATTTCATCACAGAGCTCACACAAAGCAGCTTCTTCCAGCCCTGTTGATGTCACTGGGTTCCACTACAGCCCAAACCATCAGCACAGCCCTTGGCTACACTCAGGCAAACACTCAGAACATCCTTCCAGGAAGGTTCAATCCACAGCCCTCATCTGGGCAGCCCAGAAGGGCAAATGGAAGAAGGGCCTCAGTAACAGAGGAAGAAAGAAAATTACATTCAACAGGTACAAAATATTTATAAACTCCAGTGCAAATCATTAAATATTTTTACAAGAGAAGTTACAAACGAAACAAACAAAGACAATCAAAAAAGGCAAACTTTTCAGGGACAAAAATAACAACAGAACGAGATGAGCCAGAACCAAAGCAATGAACTCAGCAGCTTCTCCTGAGTCTGCAGTAACACCCACAACTTTGTCAACTGGAGGAGAACAGCAGCCACAGCTGTTTCCTACAGTTGAAAACCTTTATGTCACCCAAAGGGATCCCACTCACTGTAGGAGATTCAATGCCAAGCTTTAGGATGGAACTTTAAATCAAGTTTTTCCACTTCAAAGCCCGTTTTCCAGTTTCCATCAGTGCAATGTCACATCCTCACACCCAACACCCCATCCTGCCTCTTGAACACCAACTACATCTGTGACCTGTGAGGAGGGTATTTACAGTTCAAGGGATGCAAAACATAAAAGTTGCCTACACAAACCAGATCCCGTTTAAATTGCATTTCCAAACCAGTCCCAAATGTTTGTAAAACACAGCAACTTCCACTGGCCTTTTTAAAAACAGATCAGAAAACAACTTATCCAAATATAAACCACTTAAAACCAGCCCAAGGATCAACTCTAAATGCAGAACAAGAACCAGCACAGTCCCTCAGCAGCAAAATCAAACACTGGAAGTGGTCAGGAATGCTCTGGAAATCGTGGAGTTTGGCCAAGTTGTTGCTCACCCACTGGGTATGGCTGTACCTTTGGGGAGTTTTCTTGTTGACCTTGGGTAATTTCTGCAAAAGGAAGTCAAACAGTTAAACACGTTTGTATGAGAGCCTGGAACAGCATCCTCTCTGAAAAAAACTTCTCCATTTCCTTGGGGTTTGCAGTTGGGAGCCAAGTTTCCTCTTGGGAAGTTTTAAGAGTGAAACCACATTCTCAGAAGGCACCTTGGAAAGGAAGAAGTTTAGATTTTGGAACTTTCAAGCCTGTCCTTTCAGGGACTGTCCTTTGGCCCACCACAAAGGCTGAAGGCTCGACCACAGGCACTTCAAACAAGGGGCAAGTTTTCCTCACCAAGTGCTGTACTCAGGTTAAATCCTCTCATTTGCACATCCTGAAATAGCAAGACAAAACCCCACAAACTCTAAGCAGCCTTAGAAAAGCAAGATTAAAAAAGAACAAATTACCTCAATGAGCTTGGTTATCTCCAGGCCTCAGAGAGTTACAAAGCTTTGTCTCATCATTAGAGGCTGCTTTGCCCCTTGCATTTTGAAAAGGCTAATTTTGAAAGGCACCTCTGTTACCTTTTCCATTCTTATTTGTGCACAGGGATGAGAATATCTCAGAAAATATAATTTATAAACTGCACACCCATCTGGTCTGCAGAGCAAACTAAAATCTGCAGGAGCATGGACAACCACGAGGGTCCCTCCTGCAAAAGAAGGACCACCTGCCTGGCACAGGGTTGGCACAGCCACAACATGAGAGCTTTATTGTGCAGCAAGAACTGGCAGGGCCCAGGAGGTCTCAAGCAATTCCCCCTTTATGCCAGCACAGCCCCAGTCCTGCACCCTCCCAGCCTGCTCTCCACTCAAGCAAAATGAATTTGGGCAGGTAAGAACTGTTTCAAGATTAAGTTTTTTCCCCCTCAGCCAGCTCAGCATCAATCAGCAGAGCAGGCCCTTCCCAGGCAGAGGCTGCAAGCACAGAGTTCCTTTGTATTTCACACATTTGTTTCTCCAGATGCTCCCCTACACTATTCTCCCTTTCCATCACCTTAAACACAGTGTCTGGTTTATTAAAGATATTGATCTTTGTTATTACAGTAAGACCAGATGGTTTGTGACTCTTTACAAGGTGTTTCCTCCTCCTCTCCCTTTGATTCAAGAGCAATCCAAGCAAATCATTTATCAGGTTTGTGCCAGGCTGTAAGAAGTCTGATAAAATTGCTAAAAGCAGCATCAACCTCTAACAAACACACCAAGCCTCAAGGAGAACTCCTGATGGAGCCCTGCTGGGGAAAGGGCAACTTCCCAGCTACCTGAGGGACATGGATGGGGCTGGGAGCAACCTGGGCTGGTGGAAGGTGCCCCTGCCCATGGCAGGGGGTGGAACTGGATGAGCTTTAAGGTCCCTTCCAACCAATCTATGATTTTGCTCCAAATAACAGAGTTTTAGTTACTTCAGTGGCTGATACAAACCCAAAATTGCTGAGGAGGACCTCATCAAGAAGGAAATAATTCTATTTACTGCTGGATAAAGGGCAATAAGGAAGTGCAAACGCTGACAAATGGTCAGCTGGCAGAAATCTTGTGTGGTCAATTCTCAGCCACCCATCACCAAGCAGATGTTCGAGTCACATCTCATTTTTACATCTGCTACAACACAGCCCCAGCAGCATTTAAATCCCCATGGGAAGCTGCAAATAAATTCCTCTATTCAGAATGAATATCTTGTAGAAACCAGGAGGAGAGGAAGCACAGGCAGAGCCACGGGCTGTCTCCCAACTCACCTGAAAAGTTTATTCTGAATATAAAAGGATTTCTTTTAACTGGTCAGTGTGACTTTTAGCACTCAATCACCCAATATAAGAATATATGATATATATATATATACATATATATGAGAGATATATAATATATATATGTGAAAGTTGTATTTATACATATGAAAGTTGTACTTGCAGAGAATCTGCAGTGTAAGATCATGTGCAGATAAGGGAAAAGACAAAAATCTCTGCTGGAGACAGCCTGGAATTCCCTCAGACAACACAGCAGCAAGAGCCAGGACACAAGGAAGAACAGACAGCTTACATAAAAGATGGGATGGCAAAGGCAAACATTACCCTGAGACAAATGCCAGGAGATTTGCAACTCAAAACAGAGCTAAAGATTTGTAGCAGCAATATATCAGTTCCTGCTTCCCAAAGGGAATTCCCTGGCTGGCTCTGCAACCTGCTAATTTTCCTTCCTGAATTTCTTGGGATGGCTGTGCATTTCCTATGCAAATGCTGCAGCTCCAGGTGCTGGGGAACAGCACGCAGGGCACAGCCAGCCCACTGAGAGGCTTTATCTGTGACAACTGGCAGAGCCCACGCTGTCTGTCGGGCTGAATTCCAAGCCTGCAGCTATTTGGAATGGCAGAGGTTTGCACTAATAAGAAAATCAAATTGTGTGCATCCCAGACAATGTTCTTCCCCAGCAAAACAGAGCTGTATTTCACCAGTCAGCCCCTCTCACTTAGAGCTCCTGCCTGATTCTCTGTGACTCACAACATACGTCTTGCATTTTTAATTTGAAAGGCAGAGAAAACAGGCCATTTCAGCTTTGCCTGCCTCATCCCCTCTGCATTCCTTCTGCTGCATTCCTGCACTGGAAGCAGCCCCTGGCTATGCAGCTGTTCCTGGGCCTGGCTCAGTGCAGCTCCACACAACTGTCACTTCCTCACAACTCGCCAGAAATGACAATTATTGCACCCAGGAACACTCAAAATAGCCACAGTGGGAGGCCGTGGCTGGGAGACACCAGGATATTTCTGCCCTTCAGAACATCCCAGTCCCACCCCTGAGCTGTCACCCCTCAGCTGAAATGCACACCTGCTCTTTACAACACCTTCCCTCACACCTCTGCTCTCCGATGACACAACACACAGAAGGTGTCAGCACTGAAGCCAAATCTCAGCACTTGAGCCCAAGATTGCCCCAGGCTGAACTCACAGGCTCCAGGGAGGTGCTGGAGTCCCCATTCCTGGAGGTGGCACTCAGTGACAAGGCAGGGATTGGGCACTGGGTGGACTGGGTGGGCTGGAAGGGCTTTTCCAGCCTCAGTGATCCTGGGATAGCTGTAAAATGACAAGACCAATTTACCTCCCAAGACAGGGCAGAGCACAGCTCTGCTTTTCCACAGGCTTGTTTTGGGAACATCCCTGAAACACAAATCCCCTTTATGATGTTTTTCCCAGGTTTTTCCAGCTCTGGAACTCATCTGAACCAGACTGATTCCTGTACAGGAATTCTGTGCTACAGCAAGTGTAACAGGCACTTTTTATTCCCCTCTGAAAACAAATATATTAAAAACAAAGAATACAAATCAAGCCAGCCAGGCTTCCTGCCAGGATATCCCTTTTTCCCTCCCCACCAGCCTCACCCCATCCCACCTGGGGGTTACCTGAAGTAGGAGCTACACTTTTCATCCTGTGGATGTGCACACTCTGGATATAAACATTTCTTTTGCTCAAGTTCCACTTCTGAAAGGCAGGGCCGCTGTTTCAGCCTTTAAAACAATAAATAGTGTTGGTTTTTTTGCCAGAGTATTTGTCAAATGAGGTTACAGAAGACAAGAGAGAGCAGAGTGCCCTGCAGAACTGTTACAGGCATGACCTCCTTGTAGCACTGTTCTGTGATTGAAAAATAAAGGTATTTCTTTGACTGAAGCTGCAAAGATGAAACACAGAGAGCAAAGCAGGAGTGTCAGCTGAGTGACCCAGCAGGTCACTGCCCTGGTTCCCTCGCCAGGAACCCGCAGAGAGCCCTCAAAAGCAGCTTTTTCCCATCACTCAGGGCCACGTGGGGAACAGCAACGCACAGAACACCTGAGAGCAGCGGCTCTGCAGAGAACAACCCCCGCTGACACCTCGAGGAGCAGGGCAGAGCAGGAGGAACCGTCCCGAGCCGCTCTGCTGCTGCCACCTGCAGGAAAGTGCTCGGGGAGGAGCCACAACAGCCCAAACACCCCCGGGTCTGCCTCCAAACCACGGCCCAAAACTGCCTTAACCACCTCCTTCCCCGTTTGGATCATCCCCATATTCTTTCCCCTCTTCCAGGGGAGAATAATAAGTGTTTCCCCCCCCCAGTTCAGTGCATTGTAGTTAAAGAATGAAGATAAAACCAGCAGCACGTGACCAACGAGCTGGTTGAGGAAATAGCTGGGATGTTTTTCCAAGAGCAGATTTCCTAAGAAATTACCTTTCCTCCTTCTCCTGTGGAACAGGAATAACTTTGCCAGGCTTCTTCCCACTGGTTCTCTCTTCCTGCCCAGTCTGGCCTACAGGTGTGGCACTTAACTGGAAAGGGAAGGGAAAAGGGAATTAACATTCCATCTAAGTTGTGCTTATACAGTTACATAAAGATCACACTTTGCTGCACTTGAAAAAGCCTTTCCTGTATAAACACAACACTTGTGTGCACATGGACATTATCCAAAAGCACAAACCCAAAGGAATGGAACTAAAAACATTTTAGCTACAAGAATTAAGATGTGAGTTTACTTTAATGCTGCCTGAGGGTGGCTCAGCTCCTGGAGATCCCCCTTCATCATCCTCTGGAGAGCCTGATTTCCTTGAAAAGCAGCTCGTTGCTGCTTTGGGAAGTTCTTTGTTTGCAGACCCAGCTGCTGGGCTCTCATCACCAGTGCTCCTGCCATGGGTAAGGTGAGGCAGGGGCATGGATCTTCCCAGGCAATCCAAAGCCAGGCTTTCCTGGCCTTTAGGCTCTGAGGATTCTTCAAGACTGCAGCTACCAGGAGCTGTAGCATAGCCTAAACAATCATCTATCATTGCTTCTAAAGCTTCTCTTTCCACTTCAACCAGACAATTGTCCCCTGGAGGCTCATCGGAACAGCCAACAGTGAAGGGGCTGAGACTCAGCAGGTCCTGGAGGTCAAGGTCCTGCTGCAGGTGGAGCCCATCCAAAGCAGCACTTTCACTGAAAAAGGCAGGATAACCCCCAGGACTGACTGGGCAATGCTCCTGGGGCAGAGGTTCCTCTGGTTCCTCTGTGATCTCCGAGGCATCCTCACTGAGCGATGCCCCACTGCAGCTGCTGCTCTCGGCCTCTCCACTCTCCTCATTTGCATTCTGGCTCAGATGGCTCTCCCTAACGAGGTGCTGCTCAGCTTCTGTGCAATCGTCTGCCAAGATTTCCTGGATCTCCTCCTCGGTGTAATCGAAGGGAGAATTCCCTTTCTCACTGCCTGACAGTTCCAGCAAGGAGTCATCGAGCTCGGTGTCATCGAAGCACCTGCTGGTGTCCAGGGAAATGGCCACGTCGTTGTACTCAGAGCCAGAAAAGCTGGCAGTGAGGTTGTCCTGGCCACTCTCCTCCAGGAAAGGGGGGCAGGCAGAGTCTGGGGAGAGCAGCAGCAGCCTCTCTGCTGGCTTTGGAGTGCTGCACACACGGCTCAACACGCACACTTTCTTGGCTGACTGCAGGGCCTGGACCTGAGCCGTGCCATCAGACACCCTCTTGGCCCTGGGAACGGTGTCCTCTTTGAATTCCTGACACAGACAGAGCCCAGGGGAGTGAGGGGAACGGTCTCCCATGGCCTGTGGCTTCCTGGAGCTCTGCTGCCAGCTCTAGAGGCCTGGTGGGGAGTTCATCTGCTCCTGGTGCCCTTTGATGTGCCCTTTCAGAGGAGAAATCAGCAGGAGTCGGCTCCGACCTGCCAGCAAAACCAACACCTTCAGTTAAAGAAGCTCAGCTGCTTTCCAGGGATGCTGGAATATAATGGGGAGGATAAAAACACTGGCTGAGGCACCATAATTTTAACTCTATTCTTGATTATTTTGGGTCCTAAATCCATCACAGCAACCAGAGTGCTCCCTCACATGGGGTTTTAGTCAGGCAGGACCAACACAAACCCCAATCACCAACATCTCTGTCCAGCCTCCTCCAAACCATTCACACCAGCCCCCAGGGATCCCAAATCACCACCTTAAATAGCAGAGCACTCTTTAGGTATTAAATAAAACCTCCCAGTGTCTCAACCCCCACCTCCTGCCCTTCAGAGACACAAATAAACACATAAAAAGTCTTTTTTTGGGGGTTAGGAAAATCTGAGCAAGGGAAGAGTAACCGGGTCAGGGCACAGAGGGGACATTCAGCAGGGAATTAGTCACTGAGACACTCACACAAACACACACTACAATCCAAGATCACCAGATAAAGAATCTTCCCTAAAATTCAATAGTTTCAAAGAGCTCACAAACAAACCCTGTTTTCCTCTGAGTCAGGACTCTCCCCCCAGGAATCTTTGGACCTGAAAGCCCTGCACTTGACTCTCACCCCGCGGGAGAATCTGGGCTAAGGAAAGGTATTTCCTGTCCTCTTTGACCAAGGATTTAAAGGAATGTCTTTTGTCTTCCTGGTGCTTTGACTACCTACTGCTTAAAAAGTGGGGGGGTTGCAGCTGCAGGAATAAAACCTGGGAATTTCTGCTGCTTCCTCTTGTCACTCTGCCTAAATAATAACAAATGGGCACTTTCAGAATGATGCTGCAGGGAAAAAAACACCTGGGGAAATGAGCTGTTTCTGTACAAACCCCACACAGGAGCACGTGGAGTCAGGAGCGGCCCCAGTGCTCGCCTGGAGTTCTCCAATTTACCTCCAGATTCTCTGAGAAAAAACCCTCGGACACTGAAAACCTGCAAGAGGGTCACCCTACAGCATTTTCTTCTCGGTACGAGGGAGGGCACCAACCCCGCCCTCGCCTCTTTCCCTGTGGGCCCCTCCCTGCCCTCACCGGCCCCTTTTCCCTCCCTCACGGGAGGGCCCAACCGGCGCCTCAACCGCTCCGCCCCAAGGCGGGGCCAGGGCCGAACCCGCCCCCTCTCCCCACCACGGCCCCTCCGGGCAGCGGCTGCTCCGCGAGCCGTGGGAGAAAAGGGCAAAAAACCCACAAATAAACGAGATAAACGAGCCGGAGGGGCGGGCTCGGCCCGGCCGGACCTGACGGCGCCGCCGCTCACCCGCCGCCATCTTAACGGCGCCGCGGACACGCCCCCGCGGCGCGCGAGGCGCCTCCTGATTGGCGGAGCTCCGGTCCCCCACGCGAGACGCGCCTTCTGATTGGTGGAGAGCTGGTCCCCCACGCGAGAGGCGCCTCCTGATTGGCGGAGCGCGGCCCCCTCCCTTTCCCCGCCGCTCCGCTGCTCATCGGCAGCTCGGCGATCGTGACGCCCAGGCGCGGTAGCCGAGCGCCGAGCGGGGCTGATGCAACCCGGGGCAGGTCGGTGGGAACGGGGGGGAATTGGGGGGGATTTGGGGGAATTGGGAGGAATTGGGGAATGATGGGGGAATAATGGGGGCGG
>JAXCLP010000063.1:4398651-4447309 GCA_035584035.1 Lepidocolaptes lacrymiger | reverse complement strand
TGGGGCGAGGGAATTGAGCAGGATCGGGGGTGGGGGGAATAGGGCAGGATTGGGCAGGAATAGGGTGGGATCGGGGGGAACAGGGCAGGGTCAGTGGGGAATAGTGCAGGATCGGGGTGGGATCGGGGGGAATAGGGTGGGGAAATAGGGCAGGACCGAGGTGGGGAATAGGGCAGGATTGGGGCAGGGTCAGGGGGGAATGGGGCAGGATTGGGTGGGGAATGGGGCAGGATTGGGGCAGGATTGGGGGGATCGGGGCCGGGCGGGGGGTCAGGCCCGGGGCACGGGCCGGGTGTATCCCCCGGGAGGAGCCCCCGGAGCCGGCAGCGCCCCCGGGACACCGTGCGGGGCTCACCCTGCCCTGCCCAGCCGTGCCTGCCCCGCGTGTTCTGCCCCTCCGCAGGAGGTGCTGGGCGAGGAGAAGCTCCTGGCCATCCTGAAGGAGCGGGAGCTGAAGATCTACTGGGGCACGGCCACCACGGGCAAGCCCCACGTGGCCTATTTCGTGCCCATGTCCAAGATCGCCGATTTCCTCAAGGCTGGCTGTGAGGTGTGGGCTGGGAGAGGGACCCCAACCCCGGGGCTTGGCAGCAGGGGGGGCTTCCCTGGGCTCCTGGCACTGAGAGCCCCCTCTGTGGCAGGTGACAATCCTCTTTGCCGACCTCCACGCCTACCTGGACAACATGAAGGCCCCGTGGGAGCTGCTGGAGCTTCGCACCCTCTACTATGAGCACGTCATCAAGGCCATGCTGGAGAGCATCGGGGTGCCCTTGGACAAGCTCAAGTTCATCCGAGGCACCGACTACCAGCTCAGCAAGTGAGTGCTGGGGCTCTGCTGCTCCCCACGCTCCTGGCTCACACGGAGGGGGCCTCTGGGGCCAGGAGCAGCCCCCGTGGGCTCAGAGTGTGCCCCCCACCCCAGGGAATACACGCTGGACGTGTACCGCCTGTCCTCGGTGGTGACACAGCACGACGCCAAGAAGGCCGGGGCAGAGGTGGTGAAGCAGGTGGAGCATCCCTTGCTGAGTGGTTTGCTCTACCCAGGCCTGCAGGTGAGGCAGGGGTTGCCCAGGCAGGTGCTGGCAAAGCCAGGGCTGTGGGGCTGTGTGGGGCTGAGGGTGCAGGTCATGGTTCTCCAGCCCAACATCCCAAATAGTCGGGAATGTTCCCGTCCTTCCCGGGCTGGGAGTGCCCCAGGAGGGGCTGGGGGCCAGGCAGGACCTCTGAAGGCTGAGCACAGCTGGAGGGGGGAGTTCTGGGCCCCTCTCAGGGCTCTGTGTGTCCCCACAGGCACTGGATGAGGAGTATCTCAAGGTGGATGCACAGTTCGGGGGAGTTGATCAGAGGAAGATCTTCACCTTCGCAGAGAAGGTCAGGAATGGGAGGGTTCTGCCGTGCTGGGGCCTGAGGGAGGGCTTGGACACCAATAATCCACCTGGGAAAGGGGGTGTGGGATTTTGGTTGGCACCACAGAGCTCTGTGCTGCTGCTCCCTTGCTCTGCAGGGCTCTGCCAAGTGGCTGCTCAGCCCTGGCTGTGCCTTGGCAGCTCACAGTGGCTTTCTGGGTCCTTTATTCTGGATCCCAAAGTTCCCTGGAGCCAGGAGCAAACAGAGATTGTGAGTTAAAGCTGATCTTTGGATGAGGATTGTCCCTGACTGGCCTCCTTGCCTTTTGCAGTACCTCCCTTCCCTGGGCTATGCCAAGCGTGTGCACCTGATGAACCCGATGGTTCCTGGGCTGACAGGCAGCAAAATGAGCTCGTCAGAGGAGGTTGGTCCCTGATCTGGGGGGTGTAGGAGCACAGGTTGGTGGCTGAGGGTGGAGAAGCTGCCCCCCAAGGCGAGGTGACCTCTCTCTCTCTCTCTCTCTCTGCTCACACGGGGTTTTAAGAAGGTGCATCAACTCCCTCATGAGTTTTCTCTTTTGGGCAAAACTTTGGGTGGAGGGCTGAGGAAATCTCCTCTGCAGGACTCAAAGATTGATCTCCTGGACCGCAAGGAGGATGTGAAGAAGAAGCTGAAGAAGGCTTTCTGTGAGCCAGGGAACGTGGAGAACAACGGGGTCCTCTCCTTCATCAAGCACGTCCTCTTCCCCCTCAAGTCAGGTGAGGGCTGCCCGTGCTTAGTGGTGTTTTTCCTGGGCATAAGAGGGGCCAGCAGTGTGTCCCCTGGGTGTCACCTCCCCAGCCTGTGGTCCCTTCCTTGGGCAGAGTGGGGCAGGTGGTTTGTCTGAGCCTTGAGTTAATCTGAGCCTTAAAACCTGTGTGTCACAGAGTTTGTGGTTCTGCGAGAGGAGAAATGGGGAGGGAACAAAACCTACACAGACTACGAGGCCCTGGAGAAGGATTTTGCTGAGCAGGTGAGTGCTGGGAGGGCCTGAACCTTCTCCCTGTGCCTGAGGCTCCCGTGAGTCATCTGGGAGGGCTCTGAGCAGCACTGGGAGATGGAAATCAGCACTGGGAAGAGGTGGGGAGTGTGGCCCAGTGACAGGGTGCTCCCAACCAGGAGAGCCTGGAGGTGAGAGGATGGGTGAAGGATGTGGGGTCACCTGGTGCAGGGCAGGGCCACATCCTGGACACAGAGCAGCAGTTAAACCCTTCTGAGCTGTTCCCAGCTGAGCCTGGAAGCAGAAGTGACCAGAAGAAGGGCTCTGATGTCCGAGGGGAATCAGGCCCAGGGCTGGGGTTCATCTCCCCACCCTGCTCAGTTTCCAGTCCCTCCAGTTCCCACGCTGGGCCTCTGACAGGAACCTGTTTGTCACACACAGGTTGTGCACCCTGGGGACCTGAAGAACTCGGTGGAAGTGGCCCTGAACAAACTGCTTGACCCCATCAGAGAGAAGTTCAACAGCCCAGAGCTGAAGAAGCTGAGCAGTGCTGCATATCCCAACCCATCCAAAGCCAGTAAGGAGGCACTGGGAGCTTGGGAAAGTGGGGCCCTGACCACACAGGGTTGGGTGGGAGAGAGTCTCTCCAGGGTTAGGGAGGTTAGAGAGAAGTTCTGAAACTTCAGTCTCAGAAACAGCCCTGGGGGACACTGGGAAAGGTGAGGAAAGCCAGTGCCAGGGCTGTCTCTGCCCTGGAGATGCCAGTGTGCTGCTCTGGTGCTTGAGAGGGCGACACAGCAGAGGAGGGACTGTGTTTTCTGGTATAGAGTCAAGCAGGGCATTCCCTGCAGGGAGTTCTCCCCAGGGCCTGCATTTGGGGGTGACTGTGCTCCCCAGGGCTTGGCCAGCCCCCTGGGTTTATGCTGAGTGGTGTGACCACCCCCTTTGCACTGCAGAGCCTGGAGAGAAGGGCCCCAAAAACTCCGAGCCAGAGGAAGTGATCCCATCCCGGCTGGACATCCGCGTGGGCAAAGTGATCAGTGTGGAGAAGGTACAGGCATAGGGAGGAGGGGGAGTGACATCCCACAGGGACACTTGGGGTGTGTGGAAGGGTCTGCCCCCTCCTCTGCCACCCCATGCCCATCTCTGTGCCCCACCTTGGCCCTGCCTGGCAGCACCCAGACGCAGACAGCCTGTACGTGGAGAAGATCGACGTGGGCGAGGCCGAGCCCCGCACCGTGGTCAGTGGCCTGGTGCAGTTTGTGCCCAAGGAGCAGCTGCAGGACAGGCTCGTGGTGCTGCTCTGCAACCTCAAGCCCCAGAAGATGAGGGGTGTGGAGTCTCAGGGCATGGTGCTGTGTGCCTCCAGGTGAGGGAGGGAGTGGGGCCCTGGGGTCTGACCTCTCCAGGGGGCAGCCTGGACTGCCCCCTCCTGCCCCAGGGTACTGAGGGGCAGGTGGGGACCACCTTGGGGTGACTCTGCTTCCTCTTGTAGCGTGGGGGAGCCCCGTCAGGTGGAGCCCCTGGACCCTCCAGCCGGGAGCTGTGCCGGGGAGCGCGTCTACGTGGAGGGCTACGAGGCTGGGGAGCCTGATGAGGAGCTCAAACCCAAGAAGAAGGTCTTTGAGAAGCTCCAGGTGAGGGGCTGGGAACACCTGGCAGAGCTGGGATTCCAGGCACTGACTGGGGCAGTGCTCAGAGCCACCTCTGGGTGACCCCAGATTGGCTTTCTGCCCCTCAGTGCCCATGGTTGTTACTCTCAGCAAAGCTGTGGAGGAGACAAACCTCCCCAGGGGCTGAGCTGGGTGCTGGTGCCCCACTGGCAGCCTGGGGCTGATCCTTCCTCCCTGCTCTGCTCCCCAGGCTGATTTCCGTGTCTCTGAGGACTGTGTCGCGCAGTGGAAACAGAAGAACTTCCTGACCAAGCTGGGGAGAGTCTCCTGTAAAAGCCTCAAGGGTGGAACCATCAGCTAACAAGTGCCAGGGCTGCTGCTCGTGCCTCCTGCCCGGCCCCCGCCACCACCTCGGTCTCTGCCATCTCCCCCTCAGTGCCCCGAGTCAGGGGCTCGGCCCTGGGGGCTCTGGGACTGAATTTGCTGCCTCCACCATCCCCCTGGGCCTGCTCAGCCCCTGGCTGGGCCTTGGCTGGGGACTGGAGGTGGCACCACACCCGAGGGACCCGTGTGACTTGTGCTCTACGCTGGGGCCATCGGCTCGCTCCCAGTTGTGCCATGGACTGGACTCCCCACCCACTGGTCCTGACTGGGACGGCACGTGTGGGTGCTGCGCTGAGGGCAGAAGGGAAAGCTGCTTCTCAAACCTGTGTTGCTGCTACCAGAGCTGGGACAGCCCAGCAGGACCATCCCCTGCCCTGTGTGGGCACCCCCTGCTCCACCCTCAGCCCAGCAGGGCTGTGGCCACTGGTGCTGCTCTTTGGCCAGGAGCCCAGGGAGCACCCGTGGGCCTGTTCCGAGCCCCTGGGGGGTGTGGGCCTTAAAGACTGACTCGGGATCCATCTGTCATCAACCCAATAAAACATCAAGCTGAGTGAGTGCACAGGGGTGTGCCTGTCTGTCTGGGGGACGTGGCTGAGCTGGCAGCCAGCCCTGCTCCTCAGTGTGAGTGGGTAGAGGTGCTGGGAACCAGCCCAGTGGGGTCTGTGCCTGCCCTGGAGCTCAGCACCATCCTCAAGTGGCCAAAAGCCAGGAAGCACAGGAGCCAAAGAGCTTCGGTCATCATTTTTACCAGCCAGGTACAGAGCTCTGAGCAGCTACTCGGCGGCAGAGGGTCGGTTGCTTTTGGTTTGGTTTGGTTGGGCTCGGTTTGGTTTGGTTTGGTTTGGTTCGTTGTTTTTTTTTTTTTACAATCGAAGAAATCAAAATGTGACCCGAGTTTACAGAAAGAATCGAGGCTCCACCCCAGAGCCCAGGGCCTGAAGAGCAGCTCAAGGGGCAGCCAGGCTGCCCCTCACCCTGGGGGCTGCAGGGTGGCTGGGATGGGCAGTGGTGAGTGGCCCCTCTTGCCTCTCCATCAAGGGCCAAAGTCCCTCCCAGCCAGCGCCTCCATCTCATCCTGCTCCTGTTTGCATCCCCCTGGGCGCTGCCGTGGCCAAAACCTTCCCATTCCCTTGTCCAAAGTGCTTCAGTTCCTTGCAGGGAGCAGAGTGGTCCCATCTCTGGTGTCTTCGGTCCCCAAACTCCTCTGGGCTCCACGTGCCCAGCCCAAGCAGCAGCTCGGCAGGGAGGAGGTGCTGGCTCTGGGCACAGGCCTCGAGTCCAGTTAAAAAAAAAAGCAAAATAAAGCTGTAGTACTTAGGAAAGTGAAACCAACACCATTTTTGCATAAATATCATCAAGGCCGTGGAGGCTAAGGCTGTTTGCTTCCTGTATTAAGTTAGTTGCCAGTTCCACACTCGTCCGTTGACCTGCCCAGGTCCCTGAGAGATTTGGATTCCTGTCCGTGGGGGCACCAGTCCTGCAGCGTCGTCCTTCAGGCTGTGTCCCCCCGTCCGTCTGCAAGGCAGGAGGGAAGAGCCCGTCAGCCCCCCGGAATCCCAGTTCCCCACAGCCCTCCTGGCTTCTCCCTGCTGCCACCCCAGTGCCACCCCAGTGCCACCCCAGTGCCACCACACCGCCCAGGTGCTGCACTGGGAGCCTACGGCTTGGGACTGGACACCTTGGGAATGCAGTTTGGGAATGGGCACCTTGGGAATGGACACCTTGAGAATGGACACCTTGGGAATGCAGTTTGGGAATGGACACCTTGGGAACGGACACCTTGAGAATGGACACCTTGGGAATGCAGTTTGGGAATGGACACCTTGGGAATGGACACCTTGGGAATGCAGTTTGGGAATGGACACCTTGGGAAGGGACACCTTGGGAATGCAGTTTGGGAATGGACACCTTGGGAAGGGACACCTTGGGAATGCAGTTTGGGAAGGGACACCTTGGGAACATGCAGCTTGGGAAGGGACACCTTGGGAATGGACACCTTGGGAAGGGACACCTTGGGGACTTGCAGCCCAGGATTCAGAGCACACCCAGCCCTGAACGGGGCTGCCACCCCACGTACCTTGTGCAGGGAGGCTCTGAGCCGGCGGCTCCGTGGCATCCCTGCCCTCTGTGCCCGCGGGCGCCGTCCCTGCCAGCTCGCTCTTAGTCCTGCTCTCGTCCACCTTGGCACTGCCGTCAGGCACGGCGGAGCCCAGCGCCTCTGCCCCCCCTGCCTTGGGGCTCAGCAGGGAAGGAGCCGGCCCTGGGCCAAGAGAAGGCTTCTTGGCCACCGGAGGGGGGATCTTGCCGGGTTTTCGGTGGGCTTGTGCCTTGTTGCCCGGGCCCTGCGGGGTGGCCACCGGGGCTGCCGAGCGCTGCCCCGAGAAATTCATCAGCTCGGCCACCAAGTTCCTCTTCAGGTCGGCCTGCGCCTCGGGGGACGAGGCCGTCTCGATCACCAGCTTCCTGGAGCTCTTGGCGAAGATGAAGCTGGCAGTGGAGGCTGGAGATTTGTTCCTGGGGGAGAGCTGCCCGTCCCCGGGGGGACCGTTGTGCTGTGCCACGTGGCTGCCCGGTGGCTTCTCCGTGGTGTCACCGGAGGCCAAGGCGGCTGCCTTGAGGTGCACGGCGTGGTGGAGCTGGTTGGAAGGCACCGTGTCTTTGGCGGGCGGCGGCGGCTGCCGCGTGGACAGGGACCGGCGGACGGGTTTCTGCGGTGCTGGGCGCTCCTCGGGCCCCGCCGGTGGTTCCACGGTGACCGAGCGCAGCCGCACCATCTGCAGCAGCGATGGGGTCACGATGGGCAGGCTGGCGTCCTCCTTGGGCACCGGGCCACTCTTGCTCCGGCACACCGGCTCCTTCTTGGCGTCGGCACGGGGCCCGTTGGCCGCCTTCTTAAGGCTGATATGGGGCGGCAGAGCCGGGGCCGAGGGTGGTGGGAGAGGTGGCGGTGGTGGCACGATGGCCTCGGGAAGGGGCTCGGTGGGACACGGGGGCTGCGCTGCCCCGGCCGGGGGGACTTGTTGGCTGCACGAGGAGGGGGCGGCTGAGGTGGATGAAGTCGCAGCCCCCGGGGTCGCTGTCGCTTTTGGCCCATCCACCGGAGCCGAGGTGGTGGCGTCGGGCAGGCTGGAGAGATAGGATTCATCCGGAGGGGGAAAGTCTGCCATGGACAGGTCGTGTACCTCAGGAGTTGGCGGAGGTGGTGGGGGCCAGGCGGTGTCGCTGGGGGTCTCCTCGGTGGTCTGGGGGCTCCCCTCCGCCTTCTTGGCTGGCGGGGGCGGTGGGTGGTAGGCAGGAGGCGGCGATGGAGGTGGAGATTTGCCACTGGGCTTGACCGAGGGCTCCTGGCAGGCAGTGCTGGGTGCTGGGGGCTCTGGGGAGGGCAGGAGGGGTCCTGCAGGGGCCGGGGGCTGCTGGGGCTTGGTGGGTGGTGGGGAGAAGGGAGCAGGAACCTTGGGGTGAGGTGGGATGATGAACCGGTCGGAGCGGCCAGGCAGTGCCTCGGGGGGCGTCGGGTCCGAGGCCGAGGAGGAGATGGAGGTGAGGGAGGAGGACACGGAGAGCGCAGGAGACTGCAGGGAGCAGACCCGGTCCGGCTTTTGGGGCTGAGACTTGCCCGGGGACACAGCCGGGGGTCCCAGCCCCTTGGTGGGCAGCGTGGGCGTCCCGCTCTGGCTGGAGTAGCCGCTGGAAGGGGACATGGTGCGGTCAGACCCATCGGGGCAGCTCCACTTGGGCTGGGCCTGGGGCTCCCTCAGCACCACGGTCACACCGGGGCGGCCCCGAGAGGCCTCGGGGGAGCTGGCACCGACCAGGCTCTCGGAGCGGAGGCTGCTGGTCTCGCTCAGGGATGGAGAGAACACCTCGTCCTCGGCCGTGGGGCTGAAGGGCTCGGGGCGCGGGGACCAGGGCGTGCTGCCCTCCCTCTGGGGCCGCCGGTCGGGCTTGGGGGGCAGCCCCAGCACCTTGGGCTCCCCATCAGCCTTTTGGTGCAGCGAGAAGGTCCTGCGAGGAGGGGCCGGGGGCTTCTTCATCTTCCTGAGGGAGACGCTGCGGGCGGAGGAGCGCTCGCTGGCCAGGCTGGCCGTGTCCGAGCCGTCCGCCTGGCTGCTCATGCTGTAGGAGGGGGACACACGGCCACTGCTCCCCACGGGCATCAGGCCCCCAGCGGGCTTGGGGCAGGAGCTGGCGAAGCTGGCAGAGCTGTAGACGCTGATTTGGTCGGTGTTAGAGCGAGCCGTGCCATCCACCTCGCCGTGCGTGCCCGCCTCGGGCTGCCGGTGCTCGCAGCCGCCCTGCGAGGAGATGGTGGAGCTGTTGGAGACGATGGTCTCGGTGGACTGCGAGTGGCTCCAGTTGTCGCTGGAGGAGGAGGGCTGGCGGCTGCGCTCGGAGAAGCGGGACAGGGAGCGCACCGAGGCCGGGCTGGACGACACGAGGCTGCAGCGGCTCAGCGTCCGCACGCTGCTCCGTGTCAGGGCCACCACGTCCACCATGGGCGGCAGGATGGCGTTGGGGATGATCTTGGACATGTAGGTGCCCTGGGGCGAGATGGACATGACGGGGCTGGCCACCACCTCCGGTGGGTTGGCGTAGGTGGTCATGCCCGGCACGGCCAGCGACTTGGGCCTCATCATGGGCGACAGCTTGGCCGCCGTCTTCCTCCCCACCAAGGTGTCGTCGTAGTAAACCCTGTTGATGTGTTTCTGCAGGGCCATGTCTGCCTCCTCCAGGGTGCCCAGGCAGACACGGGCACCGCCGGGCACGGGCAGAGGTTGCAGCTTCCCGTCAATGGTGGGGATGCGGACGGTGTCACCAGACACCTGCCCACCGTTCAGCAAGGGCTGTGCCACCTGGCTGCCCCCGTGCCCCTCGGCGTGGCCCTTGGCTTCGTGGCTGTTCCTGAGACCTGGTGGCAGGGAGAGGAGAACTCAGTGTGATGCCAAGGCAGACACTCCAAGCAACGCCAAACAGAGCCTGCGCAGCGGGACCAGACCCTAAAAATGCCCCCCTATCACCCAGTGCTTACCCAGCTCCTTATGGACATGGTGGGGAATGCCCAGCACCGTCGTCCTCCTGTCCTTCCTCTTCTTGCCAGCCCTCTCTGAGGATTTGGGAAAGGAGTCGTGCGGTCGGAAGGTGGAACCTACAAGAGGTGAGTGGGTCCAGCAGGTGTGAGGGGGGCCTTGGCCAGGGCATTCCCAGTGTCCCCAGCACACCCTCACCAACAGAGATGCTCCAGGATGAGCATGGAACAGCCCGGAGAGGCAGCAGCAGCAGGGAGGAGACGCTGTCTGTCTGTCCATCCCCCTTGCCCAGCCCCAATGCTCTGACTCAGCCAGAGTTGCTCTCATTTCTCCCAAGGGCCCCCAAATCCCTGCACTGGCTCATGGCCACGCCAAGGCAGAGCCTGGCTCTCCTCCATGCACTCCAACCCCCCCTGCACCCCCTTGGCTGGTGTCCCCCCCACCCCACGGCCCCCCAGCCCGGTACCTTTCCTCTGGATCATCTCGGAGCGGATGGACAGGGCGTCCTCAGAGGTGCTGTCCGTGGCACACGAGGCCGTGCGGCTCCGGAAGGACACGCTGTCATCCTCCAAGGACACGCAGGACTGTGGGGACAGAGGGACAGGGGGCTCAGCAGACCCCGGGCAGTGGGGACGGAGCTGCCCCAGCCCCGGCCAGGCCCCTTCCCTGCCGCAAACTGACTCCTCAGCCCAGACAAAAGCTCTTCCGAGGGCCAAAGGCTGAGTCAGCCACGCCAGCATCCAAAGTCCTCCCACCAGGAGCGGGGCCGGGAGCAGCCCCTGGGACCCCACGTGGCCTCGCAGCCCCCCGGAGAAGAGGACAGCTGGGGTCTGCTCCACTGGAGAAGCACCTGAAGGAGCCACTGCCCCCACCTCTGTGCCCAGCCAAAATTGGCCCCGTGGGTGTTCCCAGCCCGGCTATGGCCCAGATCCCAAGGCTGGAGGGCTGCCATGGCTGGGAGAGGGGCAAAGGACAGGGACAGACAGGCCTGGATGCAGTCAGGCTGGGGACCCCCAGCACTCATGTGCCACCATGGGCACAGCCAGTGGCACAGCCCCACACCGGGCACAGCCCCCTGTGGTCCCACCCCTCCAAACCACCCCTTGGGACAGGCAGAGGTTGGGATGAGACACATCAGTGAGAACCTGACCCCTCCACCTCACCCTGCCAGTGGCTCTGCCCACCCTGGGGTTCCCAGACCTCACTTCCAAGGCATTAAGGGGGCTGAGGGCCAGGGAGAGGCAGTGGCTTGAGCAAACACAGGCAGGTGAGGCACTGGCAGCAGGGTTAGAGCCTGGGCATGTGCCAAAGCCCAGCTTGGCCAAGAGAGGGGAGTTTCTCCTCGTCAGCAGCTTGGGAGGGACACAGACACTGGGCTGGATATGGCCAACAGTCCCTCTTGTGCCATCCCGTCCCTCCACCCTGCTCAGGGGCACAGGAACAGGGGGATGGAGGGATGCAGGAAAGGGGGGATTCCCTGGCAGAGCCCCCCAGGGCAGGATGTGTCAAGGTACAGGACAGGGACAGTGGCTTGTCATGGGGACACACGGCCCCTTCCTGCCCAACAACCCTGCCAGCCATGGTCCTGGTTCCCTTGTCTGCCCCAAATGCCAGGCAGAGAACAGAGGAGCTCCCTGTGTCCCCTCACCCCCAGACCACCCCAAGAGCACCCCGAGGCAGAGACAGCTCCTCAGCAGGGCTCACCTGGAGGCTGCTGGTGTCCCCGTGGTCCCAGGCACTTTTGGTCTGCTTCTGCTTCTCTGTGGAGGGAAGGCAGGAATGAAATCCCCCCGGGGAGCCGGGGGAGCCCCTGGACAGGGAAGCAGCTGCCGAGCTGGCAGAGCCCCCTGCACACCCCAGTCACCGCTGGACTCCGGTCAGTCCCCTCGCACCGCCCACACCGCCCGGCCAGCCAGGAGCTGGGGACAGCCACTGCCCTTCTGCCCTGTCCCCAGCGCTGGGGACACCCACCTTGGTGCTGCAGGGACTTCAGCCCCTGCTGAGCCTGGTTGTGCAGCTCCTCCAGGTGCGGGGGCCGGGTGCTGGGGAAGAAGACGTTGTCGGGACATTCCTCCCCCGCCGTGTACTGCACACTCAGCCGCTTCTCCCCCTCGCCCTTGGCAGCGCCTGCGGAGGCAGAGGGGTCAGCTGTGCTGGGGGGGCACGGCCCTGCTCCCACCAACACCCCCCCAATCCATGGGATGCAGCCAGGAGAGGTGCTGGATGATGACAAGCAGCCCAGGATGACGTTATCCTGCCCAGCCCCAAAGTGAGAAATCCCATCCCAGGGCTCTGGCCGGCCGGTCGATGCGCTGGAGTCGGGCTGTCTCCACTGGTTTGCTCCCCACTGGCTGGAGCCCTGCTGGGCGATGGGACCACCCTCCTCCCCAGTGCCCTGGTTAGGAGAAAACGAGGCTGGGGGTCGTGCAGGGCTGGGGGAAGCTGAGCAGGGAAAGGGCAGCGCAGGGGGATTAAATGGGGATGGAAAGATGATGACTTTCCCTTTGGAGTGTTGCGTCATTCCCAGGCCTTGCTCATCAGCTCAGGAGCAGGGACTCAGCCCATGCCCATCCCATGGCTGGGAACGGCACGGGCGAGGGAAACTGAGGCAGGACCAGCTGCAGGGACCACACAGGACCCAAATCCCTGCTCTGAGCCCCCCGTGGGGTGTTGGACACCCCGTCTGCCATGCCAGGGGCAGCACAGAGCCCTCACTGCCCATCTCACAGCCCCCTCCCCACAACCAGCACCCACACCCTGGGGTGCCTACAAGCAGGGGCTGCCCTGGCATCACCCAGCCAGGGCATTGCGGCACCGTGGGCACAGCCCTGCCCGCTCCTCGAACCCTTCCTGCCCGATAAAAAACAGTCTGAGGCTGAGGAAGGGAAGGGTGAGCCCAGGAAACCGTCGGGGCAGCCCCCCGGGGGCGCGGGCACCTGCTGCTCAGCACCGCCGGTGCCACACACCCATCCCTTGTGTCCCCCCATGTCCCCGGGGCCAGCCCGGCCAGGCAGCGAGCCTGCCGTGCTCGGACTCCGGCACACAAAGGAGCAGGCCTGGAACAATGGAGCTGCCTGCTCTGCCGCCATGCCGGCCCCTGCCTCTGCCAGCACCCACGGCACGAGTGGGCACAGCCAGCCTGGCACGGCCGCTGCTGCCATGGGGGTCCCCTGAGCTGCTGCCATCGGGGTCCCCTGCCCTGGTGCGAGGTCCCTGCAGGAGACACAACAACCCACAAGCCCCACAACACACCCACAAGCCCCCCCAGCACCACGTTCCTAAACCCTCTTCTCCCCCAGTTTCGGCAGCCTCCCTGCCCGACCCCCTCCAGCCCCCCCCGGCGCTGCCTTCCGGAGAGAGGAGCGCTGTGATTTATTCCTTTCACTTCCCGGCGGGCGAGGCCAGGGCTGGGGTGACCTTCCCTGCCCTCCCCCGGGAATGGCAGCCCCCCTGCCCTCTGCGGGTGACCAGCGGGGGTCCTGCCGGGCAGGGGTTGCGTAAGGACAAGGCGCTGCTCCCTCCATCCCTCCCTCCCTCCCTCCCTCCCTCCTGCTCACTCACCCTTCTTCTTGAACAAAGCCAGAAGCGACGAGAGGTTCCTGCCCATGAAAACCACCATGGTGGCCGGGGGGAAGAGGGTCTGGTGCCCAGGCAAGGGGGGCTCTGCCGCCCCCCGAGGAGGCTCAGCCTATTGTGCTGCGGCCCCTCCGTGTGCCGGCGGCGCCCACCCCGCTCCCCCCGTTCTCATCCGCACGGCCGGAGGATGCTCGGCCAGGCGAGGATGCTCCGGTGCAGCCGCCTGTGAGCGGGGACAGCGTGCCCGGCCCGGGGACAGCTGCGCGGTGGCAGGAGGGGACAGTGTGCCCGTGCCGGGGACAGCTGCGCGGTGGCAGGAGGGGACAGCCCCAGCTGCGCCCACCGCGCTCCGCGGCCGCGGGAGGAGGAGAGCGGCCGCCCCTCCTCTGGCCTCCCGCTCGCTCCCGCAGCTCTCCCGCCTCCTCCCACGCACGGCACGGACCACAGCGATCTGCTCTCCCAGCCTCACGGCCAGGATTTCCCCGATTTCCCCCTCATGCAGCCCTGGGACCCCCCCACCCGCCCCCAGGGCTCTGCTCCCCGCAAACCAGTTGCTCGTCTCTACTGGGAAGAACTGGGAGGCTTTTCCTCCGGCAAGCACCGGCCCTTGGGATATGACACAGCACACACAGCAGGGCTGGCATTCCCTTTCCTTGCCCATGCCCAGTGCCCCCCGGGACATGGTGCCCACCACAGCCCCCCCAGCCCTGCCAGGCACAGCTCGGGCCAGGGCAGGGGGACAGAGCCACGGTGGGGCAAAGGGTGTTTGTCCTCAGGGACAGGGAGTCCGGCACGGCCACGTCACGGTCACAAGGGCTGGCGGTGCTGGGGGAAAACCAGGTCTCAGACCAGTCTAACCAGTAGCTCCAGCTGCCGGCGCGGGGGCACACAAAGGCAGGGGCAGAAATGCCAGGCGGTCACGCACTGGCACAGGTTTCCCTGGCACTGACAGTCCCCACCAGGGAGCTGCTCCCTGCTCCCGGGGCAGTGGTGCCAGGGAACCCTGGTGCCACCTCAGGAATCAGCCCCGGTGCCCAGCACCTCTGGGAGATCCATCCCCTTCTATTTTTCGTCCAAAAAGGTGAAGAGCACCTAGCAGGCACCTGTGTCCTCATGCCAGCTGGGAGCCAACGTGTCAAACCCCCCGTTCCCTGCCCTGCCAGCTCCCCACGGGCCATGCCCAGGGTTTTGAGCAGCAGGACAGAGGTTGGGCTGCAGACAGGGCAGTGTCACCCAGCACAGGGTCCCAGCAGACCCCACGAAGTGACTGTGCAGCCCAAGGCACAGTTTGACCTTGTGAAGGGCACCTTTGTGTTCCGAGGATTTCTCCCCTGGAACTCCCCTGTGGCCACCACACCAAACACCAGCAGCACCCTGGCTATGGCCAGCCCAGCACCTGCTCAGGCACGGGCAGGATGGGCCCCTCTGCCCACAGCTCAGCCAGAAGGTGCCAGTGGCTGTGGGCAGACATCCCCTGGCTCTTTCCACAGCACAAGTGGAAAAGGGACATAATGAAAGGGCTGAGGATGCACAAAGCCAGAGCCACGTGCTGTGCTGAGCACTGCCCTCTCCACTCCGGGCAGCCCATCACGAGCCCAGGGAGGGCCACGGCTGGTGGGAGCCCAGGGACACTGATCCAGCTCCACAGGGAAGGGTCCAGCCCTCCACCTCTGCCTGCTTGGCTGGGGCTGTGTCCAGGATGCCCCTTCATGGCACTGGGAGCTCTGGGAGCCCCTGCAGCAGAGGGGGACAGTCTGGACAGAGGGTTCAGGCACAGCTAAGTTGCAGCCCCACACATGGAAGCTGCTCCCAGGGCTGTGAGGACATTTCCAGGCACTGGCAGAGCCTGTTCCTGCTGCTCCTCCCTGGATATGACCCATCACCCATGAGGACACAAAGGAGCTCGAGAACATCCCTCTCCTGAGTGTGACACCGCTGCAGTTGGGGCAGGAGGAGCTCAGCATGGGTGCCTGCAATCTCCCAAAGGATAATCCAGGGCAGAGCTGGGATTATCCACGGAGGAGCCTCGTGGCAGCGTGCGAAGAGCAGCCTCCACTCCTCCTCCCACTCCCTGCGACCTTCGCCACCTCATCATCCTCACCCGGCCGGCCTCGCCCTGGCTCTGCCAGCACACAGTGAAACCTGCCACGAACAGGACGGGAAAAGAGGGGGAATCCACGAGGAGGAGAGCCCTGATCCTGCGACAGAGGCTGCAGGGCTGGTGGGCTGGGGAATCCGCTGCAGCTGCAGCCGGTGCCGGTAGCAACACGCCCGGTCGGAGCTCCTGTCCCGGCCCTCGTGTTTGTGCATTCCTTGCGATGCATCCTGGATCACCCTGTCCCCTCCGGGCTCCGCTGACACACGTGCCTCGTCCACACGTGGCAGGGCACTCCATCAGGGTTGGCCTCCCTGACTCAGTGCTGGTATCTGCTGTGACAGGGCAGTCTGGAGGGAGCAAAGCATCCCTGCAGCGAGGCACAGCAATAGAAAGGGACAGGGAACCCCAGGAAACTCGCCTCCAGCTCTTCCTGCTCCTCTCTGTGCTGACAGAGCAAGGCTGGAGGCGCTGGGGTGGGAATGGGAAGGGCTGCACGAGGGAGACACCAGAGCTGAGACCCCAGAGGAGCCAGAGATGCTGCAAGTGGGACACAGAGGAGGAAAGCCCTGCTCCTGTCCCCCTCCTCGCCAGGCCTGTGCCTCCTGCGAGCAGCAGGTTTGGCCGGGCTCAGCTGCAAACATCCATCTCT
Organism: Lepidocolaptes lacrymiger; assembly: GCA_035584035.1. Taxonomy (NCBI): domain Eukaryota; kingdom Metazoa; phylum Chordata; class Aves; order Passeriformes; family Dendrocolaptidae; genus Lepidocolaptes; species Lepidocolaptes lacrymiger. The sequence continues at coordinate 4,431,636 of JAXCLP010000063.1, read as the reverse complement.
GCCTGCTCGGCACTGCCTCGACTTGCCTTCTCCCCGCACAGCGGCAGGTCCTGCGGCAGCGGGAGGCAGGGAAGCAGGGAACAGGCAGCAGCAGGAGGCAGGGAACAGGCAGCGGCTCCTGCCCGCCCCTTCAGCACCACTGACTCACCGGAGAAAAATGGGGAGGAAGGGGGAGCTGGCAGGCAGGGGGAAGGGGCTGTGGGGTCCCCAGGGGAGCCCGCCTGGGTCCTGCGGCTCGGTGGGATGGAGCCTTTGCCTCCCTTCTCGTGGAAGCCAGAGCAGTGCACAGGGCAGCAAGAAGCCCCCCTGCCCCACGGGTTTGGTGCTCTCACATCACTCTGTGTCTCCTTCACACCCTGCTGCTCCCGGAACCATCCAGGTGTGTGCCCAGGTTTTGGGGGCCACTCTGACCCCCAGTTGCCTGCAGGTGCCATGAGCATGGATAACACTAATGGGTTGCACCAGGAGCCCCATTCCAGAGAGTGCCATGGAGCAATCAGGACACAGAACCTGCCACAGCTACAGGAGCCCCCACACTCTGCTCCAGTAGCACAGAAGCACAAAATATTCCAAGTTGGAAGGGACCATCTCCAGCCCCTCTGCTCCAGCATCTGCCCACTCGCTGGAGCAGCCCTGAAGACAACCAGCCTGGCCACTCTTGTTCCCCAAATCCCTGTCTCTGCAAAGGATCCACACCCTGGGATGCACCACAGGACTGTGCTCTCTCCAGGCAGGATAAGAGCACGATAATATTTACAGTGGCTGTGGCCATGCAGCCCCCCACTGCCAGCCTGCCCTCGACCAACCCTGGGGGGCTGCTGCTCCAGCCAGGAAAACATCTCCACCAAGCAAATAAACACCACCCGACCCGCGCTGCTGGCTCTCCTCTCAAACACAATCCCACGCAGAGGCTGCACTAAAATTAATTCAGCTGGGAAAACAAACTTGGATCATTTGTTCTTCCTCTAAATCCCAGTGTAGAAAACTGCCCAGTATTGCCTCGGTGAGCCAAGAGGCGCTGGTGGAGGAGCTGGCATGGGCTGAAATCCTGCTCGGAGCAGAGTCGTGGCTCCAGTTGCCTCCAGCCACGGCTGCTGCCTCGGCAGGAGCACACGGGGTTGTGCAAGAGGCCCTGACCTCGCTGCTGTCCCACACTTGCCCCACAGCCAGCCCTGCAGTGACACACGGTGCCTCCTCCTCCCTGTTATCACAGACCCCAGGCAGGGGGCTGGGGAGGGTCTCAGTGCTGCGGAGCAGGGCAGGACCACCCCAATGCCCAGCTGTGCCTCCCTCCCAGCCCCTGTAAGAGCCCATCCCACCACACCCCCACCCCGCGTTCGTCCCCTCCCCAGAGAAGCCACCAAACAGGTTTGAAGGTAAATAACAGCCTTCCCCTGCCAGGAGCCGGATCGGGGCGGGCACATCCCAGATGGGGAGCACGGGGTGGGAAAGGGCCACGGGCAGGACCTCGGAAGTGCCAGCGGGCTGCCAGTGGCACATATGGCCAGGGACGGGCCACCAGCACCTCCTCCCTCCAAAGTCCAGAGCTTTGTCACGCCCTGAGCCCCCTCCCTCGGTTCCCACCGCCGTGTTTGTTTGCAGGGTACCCAGGTGCTCCTCGCAGGGCAGGCGTTGCCTGTCACAGCAGGAACTTGGCTCCGCACGGGAGCAAACCCAGCAGACGGATTAAGGACAAGACGTTGCAGGTTTGCCCGTGTGTGGATGCCCCGTCCTGCGGGCAGTGCCCAACCCGCTCCCACCCGCGGGGCTCTCCACTGCTGATCCCCCACTGGGCATCGACGTGCACATGTGGGATCACGGAGAAGGTGTCAGATGGCGACGGGGCTGCCACCAAAGCGGGGTGCGGGATAACCCGCAGCCAAAGGGCAGGTCCCAGCCCTGCCCCTCGGTGACGGGGCACATGCCAAGCGGGCAGGGCACAGCATGTCGGAGCCGAGAGCTGCAGCAGCTGCCTGCTCAGGACACCCGCAGCTCTCCTCCTCCCCTGCTGCAGGAGCGGGAGGGGGCACCGGGGAGGGCTCGGATGTCCCGGTCGCAGCAGGATGCTGGAGCTGTGCCGGGCTGGCGGTGCCTGCAGAAAGCGCCTGTGTAAATCTCGGCGTGTCCCCCACTGGGCTGGGCTCCTGCCCTTCCCCGCTCCCCCGGGTGTTTGCGGAGCCGGCCCAGCGTGGGGCTGGCACGGAGAGTGGCTGCGAAGGAGAAGGAGCCCAGGATTGCTCAGCCCACCCTGGAGCTGCCCGGCAGGAGCAGATGCTCCAGCGCTGGGGAACCTCTGGCCACACACCATCCCTGCCCCAAACCTGCCCCCAAACCTGCCCCAAACCTGCCCCCAAACCTGCCTCTCCTGGGCCATCCGCCTGCCCCATCCCTGGCAGTGTCCAAGGCCAGGGTGGATGGCGCTCGGAGCAACCTGGGCTGGTGGAAAGTGCCCATGGCACGGGGTGGAGCAAGGTGAGCTTTAAGGTTCCTTCCAACCCAAAGCATTCCATGATTTCCACGATTTGCCCCAGAGCCCAGTGATGGGAGGCGGGTGCGGGGTGATCCCGCACCCAGAGCCGGCCGCATCCCCATCTCCATCCCCATCCCTGCGGCCACATCCCCATCCCCATTCCCGTTCCCATCCCCATCCCTGCGGCCACATCCCCATCCCCGCTGACTCTGCCGGGCACAGCCTGGACCAGAGCCACGTTCCTCCGCCCTGACTCAGCAGGGCCCGGCGGGGCGTCCCGATAAGGAGGTGATAAGAGGCTTCAGCCTCCCTGGTGCTCAAGGACCTTCCCCAGACAAGCCCGGGAAGGAGAGGCTGGGGATGCACCTGGAACAAGCCGGGCCCCGCTCCAGTATGGGGACAGGGTGTGTGGGTTTGGCACTGGTGGGGCTGAGTGGAAGGCTCAGGCAGGGACCATCACCAGAGCCATCCCAGAGCCCTCAGTGGGATCTCTGCTCCAGGCACAGCCATCCCAGAGCCCTCAGTGGGATCTCTGCTCCAGGCACAGCCATCCCAGAGCCCTCAATGGGATCTCTGCTCCAGGCAGGGCCATCCCAGAGCCCTCGGTGGGATCTCTGCTCCAGGCAGGGCCATCCCAGAGCCCTCAGTGGGATCTCTGCTCCAGGCAGGGCCATCCCAGAGCCCTCAGTGGGATCTCTGCTCCAGGCAGGGCCATCCCAGAGCCCTCAGCCATGCTCCTGCCTGCCCACCCTGTCCTTGGGCATCACTGCCCCATCTCCTCCGGATCCAAAGGGACTGGATGCCCACATGGCACAAGCACAAGGACATCTGCCCATGCCAGCCTGAACCTGATACACCAGCAATGGGCGCGGTCGGAGCCAAATCTATACTTCCAGTCACTGAAGAGGTGGCAACTGGGGGATACTGGTCCAGTTGCCCGCCATATGGAATTAGCCTCCAGCCCCAAATGCAGCGGCACCGGGGGTCTCCCAGGAAGGGGTGGGAGCGGCGGTGGGGCCCATCCGGAGGGTGCTGGCACACCCTGCCCCCAGCCCGTGATCCCGGCTGCGCCCTCCGAAATGCTGAAGCGACACAATGCAAATTCTTTGGCTTTGTGGCCGCTGCAGCGTTGCCATGGAGCCCTCGCAGAGAACAAACACAACTCGCCCCATGTTTTCTCAGCACCTTCCACCCCATGGCCTTCGGCCCCAGTGCCAGCCCTCCCCTCCCAGGACCTGCCCCGGCTGTACCACAGTCCCAACATCCCGCTCAGGGCATCCCAAACACATCCTGGCCAGCCCTGGGGGAGGGCAGCAGTGCTGGCACCCTCCTGGTTCAGGGGACTGGCGAGGGGCACCCAAGGCTGGCAGGAGACGGAGAGAAGATGGAGGTCTGGGCAGGAATGCCACATGGAAAGGCTGAGGATGCGCCAGGGACGCGGCTAGGGTGGCACCGAGCCCTTCCCACACGGAGACAACAAGAGGGTGACTGTGGCAGGGAGGAGTCACAGTCCCCCGTGGGGACAGGAGGGAAGTGAAGAGCCTGCGGTCCCCCCATGGCCATGGCCCCTCCTGCTCAGCTTGCCCGGGTGCCAAGAGGATGCTCCGGGCAGGGGCATTTTGGTGCCCTCTCCCTGAGCACGGGCAGGGTCTCCCCATCCCGGCCCCCACCTCTCTGACACGGTTTTGCACTCCCCGAGTCTGTGTGGAGTTAATTCAGCCCCTGTTTGCTCTGTGAACAGCTCAGCTCCCACACCTGGGTGCTGCTGACTGTAAGGACTGAGGGAAACAGAGCAAGGGCAGGAGGGATGGTGGGACCGGGATCCCCCCGGGATGGCAGGGGAAAACCAGCCGGTTCCCACCCCCTTGGTCCTGCTAACCCCACTCTCACAACCCCAGCCCCCTGGCCACACACCTGTCAAGTCTCTCCTTGACTCAGGCCAGGCTGGGGACACAGGGACAGTTTAATAACACCAGTGGGGGAACTAAAAACCCCAGGATAGGGACGATGTTACTGCAAGAGACCTTCCCTGCTGGCATCACCCTGCTCTGGCGGAGGAAACACGGAGGGAATTCACTGGGATCGGGCACCCCACAGGGCTGGTGGTTCCATATGTGGGTCCAGGCTGGCGTGAGACCCTTTCCCCCACTCCTATTCCCTACTGGAAAGATCTCTCCCTGCCCCACGCCTCCTCCTGGGCTTTCCAGCGGCATCCGTGGAGCCAGAGCACAAGGCAGCGGCGCAGTGGGGGTGTGGACGGACAGACGGACACGCTCAGCGAGGTGACGAGTATGGGGGGAGCAGCCCGGTGCTTCCCTGCAAACATTCCCAAACCCACCGCTCCCCGGGGCGCAACGAGGGAAAACCGAGGCAGGGGAAGGAGAGAGGGCTGGGGAGGAAGGGGAATCACTCCGGCAGCGCTGGGAGCCCGCTGGAACTGCTGGGATCGCACTGGAACTGCTGGGATCGCACTGGAACTGCTGGGATCGCACTGGAACTGCTGGGATCGCACTGGAACTACTGGGATCCCACTGCCACTGCTGGGATCGCACTGGAACTGCTGGGATCACACTGCAACTGCTGGGATCCCACTGAAACTACTGGGATCGCACTGCAACTGCTGGGATCCCACTGAAACTACTGGGATCCCACTGCCACTGCTGGGATCCCCCTACAACTGCTGGAATCCCACTGCAGCTGCTGGGATCTCCCTGACACTGCTGGGATCCCACTCGCAAAACAAACCAGTAACTAATTCAGCTGTCCCCGTCCCCATAGCGAGCCCACGGCCGGTCCCGGCAGGCCAGCACAGCCCCCGTTACAGCCGGAGGGTCTTCCCCAGCCCCAGCCCCGGCGTTAGGGGGTCTGGCCGTGCCCCCGGAGCACGGGAAGGGCAGAGCAAATCCCCCACCCGCATCCCCCGGGGGTCCTGCCCACCCTCCCTTCGACGAGCGCAGAGGGGGCGAACATTCCCCAAAGCCGTGCGGCCCCCGCGCCCCCTCCGCGGGCAAACCCGAGGGTTCCTACCTGCCCTGGGCTTCCCGAAGGGCCAGGGGGAGCCGGGCTTGGCCGCCGCGGGGCTCCGCTTGCGGTGCGCGTTGCCCATGAGGCCGCCGCCTCCACCGCGGGCGGGTGGAGGGCACCGCGGACCTACATCGCGGAGCCCGGGCGGCCCCGGCAGGCGACAGAGCTCAGCCGCCCGCTCCCATCCCTCCGGCCCCGGCTCCCGGAGCTCAGCGCGGCCAGGAGCCTCTGCCGGAGCCAATGGTACAGGCAGAGAGGAGGGGCCTGCCCGCAGCGCCCGTCGGATCCCGCAGCACCCTCCCAGCCCCATCCCATCCCATCCCATCCCCGCCGGGGATGCCTGCGTGATGCAGACAGGCTGAGCGGGCACAGGGAGACACCCCCGTGCCCTGTCCCGAGCCGCAAACATCCCTGGGCATCGGGGTGGCCGGGCAGGGCGCTCGCCCCTAGACGTGCTGCCACCTCCCCCGAGTTTGCTCCCCCGGGGTGTCGCCACGTCTGGCTGTCCCCGAGCACAGAACTGCGGCTACGACAGCCCCTCTCAGGGGTTTTGGGGGTCCCTCCCCTATGTGCACGGCCTTTCCAAGGCCGGATGGAGCACAAAGCCCGAGGGCACGGGCTGGGTCCGGCGGCTGCCCAAGCTCCGGGCGAGCACCCACATGCCGGCACCCACGCAGCCGTCGGGGGGTGGGAACCCCCCGCACCGCCCTCCCCACGGCCACTCCTGTCTCTGGGGCAAGTCACGAGGGCACGGCTCACGCTGCCAGCACCTTCCCGTGCCCTGCTGGGGTGCCCCTCGGCTTCTCCCCCTCCAGCAGTGGGGCTGTCACCGCTGGCAGGGCATGGGCAGCTCCGTGCGCGGGCACTGCTGCTCCAAGAGCTGCCCACGCTGCCCGGCCAAGCCCTGCCACGGCCCCTTCCCAAGGGCACACACCAGCGTGCCCCCTCCGAAGCTTCCCCTACTGATTTTTAATTAGAACATTAAACGCTGAGAGGGCAGGGAGGGGTCAGCCAGCCAGGCAGTGGTGGGCCATTCCTGCTGGCAGTGTTTATGCTCCTTAGGTGATTCATCAGAGACTGGGATAAATAGGAAGGAGGGTTTTGTGGGAAAGGCACAAAACCGGCGAGGTGGTGAGAAAAAAGAAAGGAAAAATTAAAGATCAACCAGCAGCTTTGTCCTGACCTCCCAAGGTGATCGGCACGGAATTAATCTTTGGACTTCAGTCTCCTCCTCCGCAATGGAAATATTGATGGTTCAGTTCCTCACCAGCTTGGTTGGGTGCCCAGGGCATGCTCAGCTGGGCAGGGACAGTCTCATGGCACAGAGACGTGGCTGTTCCAGTGTCCCTGTGTGTTTGCTGCCCTGTCTGCTGCTGGAGCTGCTAAGGAAATGGGGGATCCGATAGAAAACTATTCCCTGTCAGGCATCAGTGGCTGTACCCAGCTCAAGGGCCAGCCTTTCTACCTTGGGGCAGCTGGGATTAAACAAGGTCATGGTCACAAATGGGACAGATCAGAGGTCTCTGCCCAGTCAGATGATTTTTCCCTGGGCTGCCAGAGTCAGATCAGCCAGGAGCATCTCCAGCCTGGGACAACACTTCCTCCCACTGCCCAGCACCTCCTGGGCATCCCTTGGGCATCCATCCCCACCCAGCAGCTCCAAAACGGGATGCCTGGACCCCTCATCCTGCTCAGACCCCTGCCAGTGGCACGGGGGGCTCCTCTGCAGCCACACAGAACTCTCCCAGTGAAGCACTTTTACTTCTCTCCCTGGGAGAAGTGGAGAGGCTGTGACTGCCCCAGATACAGGGACACACTTCCTTCTCCACTCCCAAAACAGACGCCCTCCGTGCCAGCACCTGCCAGGCAAACACAGCCACCCAAATGTCACCGCCCCCAGACACAGCCTGGGATGTGCCAGGGGGGTTCTCAGAGGGAGCTGAGCCCCAGGAGCCCAGCAAAGCCCACGTGTGCCAAAAATATCGAGTGGCTGCACTGAGCTGGAACAACTGTGATGGGCTAACTCACTGCCACGTGGAATCCAGCCCAGCTCCAGCTCCTCCTGGGCCTCACATTTCAGTCCCTGCTGAATTTGGGGGGCTCAGAGCAGCACGGGGGCTGCAGCAACCCCACAGACTCCACTGACCTGTCCCAGCACTGCTCTGGGACACAAATCCCTCTAAAACCTGTGAGCAGCCTGCTCTTATCCTTCATCCCAGACCTGGTTTGCATCACTGTGCCCAGAAATACAGCTCAGGGAGCCTGGGAAGGGGGAACAGCTGAGCACCCCAACATCCTTGCTCCATGTTAGAGCCCAAAAGGGAAGGAAGGGAGCCCAAAGGAAGGATGGGAAGCCCTCACAGCTTCCCCAGCACACAATTCCCAGCCCAGCTACAAACCCCAGTAGTGGAGGGACGGGTGAGAATGGGGAACTGGGAGCAAGAGATGCTGACTCGAGGCAGAATCTCCTCTGCAGGCCAGAAATGCCCAGTTTTATTCACTGAGAGAACTCTGATAAGAGCTGGAGTGGGGGGGAGAAGCTGCTCATGAGATACAGATCTGGTCAGCACAGCGTGACCGCTCCAAGCACATCTGATCGCTCCAAAATCACACCCTCCCTTGGTCACAGCAGCCAGCCTGGGCGTGGGGACCTCTCTGTGCTGGCACAGGGGACAGAGCTGTCCCTCCTGGTGCTCTGTCTGTCCCTCCTGGTGCTCTGTCTGTCCCTCCTGGTGTTTCATCCCATCCTTCTGGTGTTTCCTACACCCGATCGGAGCGGGAGTCGAGCTGCCTGAATGAGAAAGGAATTCAGCCCTTGTTCCCTTCACGGGGAAGTCAAGCTCAGCGAGGCAAAGGTAACACAAAACCCCCACTTGAGATCCCCAATCATTAACAGAAATACATAACCAGAAGGGTTTCAGGTGATTTCCTGCTCAAGCCGGAGCCCAGGCCGGCTGTGCCGATGACAGGTCCGGCTCCAGGGGCAGAGGGAGCAGCTCCCTGCTCTGGTGGAGGGGGATTTTCTCCAGGCACAGCAGGAACCACAGGGAGCAGCCCGAGGCTCTGGCTCCTGCTTGGCAGGGAAATGCTTTTTCTCTTCATCCTTGCCCAGCTCTTCACCTTCCAAGGGCTTATGTTCCCACCGCTGCCGGAGTCCAAGTCAATGATGATATTGTCTTATGAAATCAGACCTTCCTTCTCCACAGAAATATGACTCCCCTGAAATAGTTTTATCGGCTCTTATGGAACGTTATTCTCCCGAGTAATTCTTCCAGTTGTCTCCAGGTGGAATAGCTGTGGTTGCAGACACACCTCTCTTTGTTCGCCGGTGCCAGGCCAGGCCAGGCAGGGGATTCCTGCTGCTCACATTTGCTGGAGTGTCACTCTGCCTCTTGCAGATTAACAAGTTCATGCCCACACACTCAGGGGGACAGTCCTGGGGTGCAGGAGGTGCCTCTCCTTTGGGCTGAGGAGCCCAGGACTAAACCCCAGCCCTGTGTTTGCACCAAACCAAGTGGCACGCAGAGGAAATGTGTGCCTGGGGAGATTCCACATCTTGGTATCTTGGTTTTTATCAGAGCAACACGCAGGGACAGCTCAGCCTTGAATTTCCTGGAGGGCTCACATGCCCCCTGACCACCCTATGGCACAGTGACCAGCACAGAGTGACAGAACCACTGGGGTTGGAAAACACCTCCCAGCCCACGGAGCCTCAGCCCAGCCCCTCCACCCACTGCTCACCCCACACACACCAAAGCCCTGCTGCCAGCAAGCACTTGCTGCTGTTACAAAGCAGCTGTGAGCATTGAAAACTTTATTTTTAACCTCGCTATTCCCCAGCCCCAGTCAGGAAATCATTGCTGCTGGACTAAGCTGGCATCAAAAAGGCCAAAAAAAAAAAAAGCCAACCCTAATTTAATATTTCTGGAACATCGATTCCTTCACTTCATCAAGGAATTAAGAAGAATGTTGCGAAAGCCGGATAAAGCAGCAGCCAAAAACCAGACTGAAAGCCCTGGCAGGCAGCAGGACCCCAGCACCATCCCATCCTTCATCCCAGACCTGGCTTTACACCCCTGCACCCAGAAATCCAGCCTGGGGAGCACAGGGAGTGGGAATAGCTGAGCACCCCAGTGTTAGACCCCTGGTACAGCCCAGCTGCCCTCCCTGCCTCAGTCCCCATCCCAGGGGTTAATCAATCCTCTGCCTCCAGAGGTTATTGTGGAAATAAACACCTGGAATGGTGAGGTGCTGGGATACCACGGGGATGGGGCCACGGGGCTGCTCAGAGCTGTGTACAGGTAAAACATTCCAGGCTGGCAGCCCTGGCATGGGGTGTTACAGCTCACAAAGGGAGTTATCCATGGCAAAAACTTGCCCTGGCATAAAAAGGGGATGCTACAGCCAGCAGGGCCCATTCATCCGAACAGGGCAGAGCATCCAGTCAGGCAGCAGGAGGGGATGCACTTCCAGCTGGGCTGGAGCCATCCCCCCCTCACATTGGCACTGGTGTCCCCCCCAGAGGCAGCTGACACCCCCCATGAGCAGGATTACAGAGCCTTCCCCTACCCAGCTCAGCTTTTTGGGCAGCCAGAGATGGATCCCTGATAGCCAGACCCACGGGACTGATCCAAAGTGGAAATGCTCTCATCCTCCTGCTGTGATTTCAGTGCTGAGCAATGCCGACCTCACCAGCACCCAGGTCCTCCCCAGGCTGAGGAATGAGCCCTGACCTGGGTCTGCTGGGACAGCTCCCCTCTCTCTGAGCCATCCCAAGACCCTGCTGGGATACCCCAGGGATGCTCAGACATGCCCTATCCCCCTCCATGACCAAATCCACCAGTGGGAAGAGCGGGATGATGAGGAGCTGCCGGGTCACAGGCCTGACCCAAACCCCTCCCCAGCACCACACGGACACAGGGCAGAGCTGAGGGCACCCAGAGCCTGCCAGGCCCTGCTCCCAGCTGATGTTTGGAAAAATTCCCAGCTGGTCCTGCTGCAGGGAGGCTCGTGATGTCGGCAGCGAGGCTGGTGCAGCCTCTGGGCAGGTCAGAGCACTCAGCTCTGTGGCCACATCCACCCACGGAAAGCACCCGGAGCTCCCACTGCTTCCCTTCCCTTCCCACAGCTCAGCCCAAAGCACCACTCGAGGCATCCTGACCCCCATCACAGGGGGGTGTTGTCCCTGTTATCCCCCATCCCACAGGGGAGGGTTATCCCTGTTATCCCCCATCCTGCAGGGGAGGGTTATCCCTCTTATCCCCCATCCCACAGGGGGGTGTTGTCCCTGTTATCCCCCATCCTGCAGGGGAGGGTTATCCCTGTTATCCCCCATCCCACAGGGGAAGGATGCTGGGACCCCGGTGTGTGCTGGCAGTGTCCCCAGGATGCTGGGACCCCGGGGTGTGCTGGCAGTGTCCCCAGGATGCCAGCGGCCTCAGAGGAGCAGGGAGGGGTTCCTGGCGTGCTCTCCACGCTGGAATTGCACAGGGAGGGTGATTCAGTCGTGCCTTGCAAGCTGCAACTGCTGCACATCCTCACTGCTTCCCCTGGGACACCACCGAGCAAGCAGCGACATGGGGGCACCTCCTGTCCCATGGGATATGGGATATGGGGGATATGGGGGATGGCAAAGGCACAGCCAGGAGTGGAAGGGTCCTGCAGCCTGGGCTGGGGCACTGCACAAACCCTCCCTCACCAGCACAGCCCCTGGGCACTCAGGGCTGCTCTCCAGACACAGAATCACAGGGTGTCACACGGGGATATCTAATGGAATAAGGTGGTGACAGAGCCACAGCTGGCAGGGTGTGCTGAGAGGGGCAGCATCGTGAATGTGCTGGAGCTGCCACCCTGATGGGCAGTGACTTCGCATTTTGAGGATTAGCTGGTGGATGTTACAACTTCAGGAAATAAAAAAAAAAAAAGAAAGGAAAAATAGGGCTGGCAGAGCTGCTGGGGGCGTTTCTGCAGCGCGGAGAGGAACATCACATGCTGCAGCACATCTCGTTGTTTCTGCTCAGGTTTCAGCGTTGTGGCACACAGGGCAGGATCCACACACCGGCTCAGCAAAGGGCTCAGCCTCTCCCCAAGCCCCTCTTGCCTTTCCCCAGCCACTCCCCTCCTCTCACAGCTCTCCCTGTGCTTCCCCAAGCAGGAAACGCGCCTGCTGCGGTCTTGGGTGCCTGGAAATTCACTCCCTGGGGCAAATGGAGGAAGAAAGCCCCGGCTGACAGCATCCTGCTGCTCTTGGGTGCCGCACAAGTGGCCTCTCCCTTGGCAAAAGCACCGAGAGATCCCTGCCAGAGGTGCCTGCAGGGAGGGCAGGGGTGTGACATGGACGGTGTCGCCGACAGCGTGGGGTGGGAGAGGCTGAGCTTTTTCGGGGTGACACCTCCAGTGATTTCTGCCTTGCTGGGACACCTACTACACCAAAACGAGCATGCTGAGGAGCCCAGTGTGACCAGAGACACCAGCACCCCATCACTCTGCTGATGGTGCTGGGCATGGCCCTGGGGTGGGACCTGCAGCACCTTCCAGGGCAGGATTGTCCCAGTCAGGGTGGCAGGGACAGGGCTGGGCTGTGCAGGCAGCACCCACAACCAGGGTGAGGGCCATATCTGGGGCAGGAAGGGCCACACCTGGAGCTCGCAAACACCCTGCCCAGGAGGAGGAGGAGGAGGAGGAGGAGGAGGAGGAGGAGGCACCTGGCGTCCCTCCAGATTTCCCTCAGCCCCAGTGACCTTCTGACTCAGCGGGGAGAGAACCTACCCAGTGAACCGGCACCAGCCCTCGGGGCAGGGGCGAGATCGCACCAGGGACTGCCAGATCCGGCCTGCTGCCACCACAGCCACGGCCACCACAGCCCCCTGGCCACGGCCACCATGGCTACCACCTCCTTCACCCCCCTTCAGCCACTTCTGATGCACCTCTGCCCCTCCTTGGCCACCAGAGTGCCCCCTCTTTAGCCACCTCTGTGACCACCATCTAAACTCTTTTTCAGCCCCTCTTTGGCCACCTCCATGGCCACCACCTTCAGCTCTTCTTGGCCACCTCTTTGTCCAACACTTCTCCTTCACCACCTCCATGGCCACCACTGTGACTCCTCCTTGGCCACTGCCATGACCCTTCAGCCACCACCTTGACCCCTCCTCGGCCACCACCTTGGCCACCACACCCCGACACCTCCTTGCCCACCTCCACGGCCACCACTCAACAGTTCCACCACCAGCGTGACCCCTCCTTACCCACCATCCTGGCCACCACCTCAGCACCTGCTTGCCCACCACCCCGACCCCTTCTTGCCCATTATTCTGACCCCTCCTTGCCCAAATCCCTGATTCCTCCTTGCCCACTATTCCAATCCCTCTTTGCCCACCACCCTGACCTCTCCTTGCCCACTATTCCGACCCCTCCTTATCCATTATTGTGACCCCTCCTTATCCATAATTGTGACCCCTCCTTGTCCACCACCCCGACCCCTCCTTGCCCACTATTCCTACCCCTCCTTGCCCACCATCCCGACCCCTCCTTGCCCACCCCCTTGCCCACCGCCGTGACTCCTCCTTCAGCGCCACCGTGGCCACCTCCGCGGCCGCTCCTCTCACCTGGTCCCTGCGCTCCTCCCTCGGTGGCTCCGTCCTTGCTCCGCCGCTGCTCCCGCTGCCTCCCCCCCCGGCCCCGCAGCCAGCTGAGAGCCCTTCGCAGCGAGCTCGCCCTGCCCTTCCTCCTGCGGGGGGGAGCAGCATCCCCGGGAGCCCCGTCGGGCCGGGGGTCGGTCCGTGCAGGTGCAGCCCCGGCGGACATGGCCGGCAGCGCCCCGCACCGCCCCGCAGCGCCCCGCACCGCCGCCAGCCGCTGCCCATAGGGCTGGGCTGGGCTCCGGCCGCAGCCCCGGGATCCCTCCGAGGGGCCGGCGCCGACGGAAAGTTTCTTACGAGGCGGGGCCGGGCTGCGGGAGCTCCGCCCGCACCGCCCGCACCGCCCGCACCGCCCGCAGGGTCCCCGCCCGTCCCCGCCCGCCCGCAGGTGGCCCCGGGGGCGGGGGACAGGGGGCTGTCCCCGTGGTGTCACCGCGGTCCCCCTGTCCCCCAGATGTCCCCCCCGCCGCCCCGATGGGTCCCGGCTTTGTCCCCTGATCCCCGCGGGGGCGGTGCGGGGACAGCGTGGGGTGGTCCCACCCGCGGGGACCCTCCGTGTCCCCTCCCCGAGGTGCGGAGCATCAGGAGGGAATGGGGGAAAACAGGGAAAAACCCGCGCGGGACCGGAGCGAGGGATTTCAGCATCGTCATGCCCGGGTCGGTGTCCCGCAGGTCCCCGGGGACTGTCCCTGTCCCTGTCCCTGTCCCCAGGGCAGGAGCCGTGTCCTGCCCTTGCCCTCCCACCCTGCAGCCACCAGCGGGGACTGTCCCTGTCCCCAGGGCAGGAGCCGTGTCCTGCCCTTGCCCTCCCACCCTGCAGCCACCAGCGGTTCCTGCCCCGAAGGACCCGAGGGTGACACTTCCCATGTCACCACCTCTGGCAGCGCCCAGGGGGACAGGGCACTCCCCGCCCTGGGCACACCTGGGGGCACGGACAGGCTCCCTGCAGGCTGTGCCACTCTGCTGCTTGGTGCTAATAATAAATCAGCTCCTGAAAATGGAATGACACGGCAGGGAGGGGAATTCACGGCTCTCCCAGCCCTGGGAGCTGCCTGGGAATGGCAGTGGCCCCCGGGAAAGATTTCACTGCTTGGTACAAGCTGGCATTGCTCAGGAGCATGACCACACAGATCTGATTTAGATTAGATCTGAGGAAAAAATCCTTCCCTGGGAGGGTGGGCAGGCCCTGGCACAGGCTGCCCAGGGAGCTGTGGCTGCCCCATCCCTGGGACTGTTCCAGGCCAGGTTGGACAGGGCTTGGAGCAACCTGGGTTAGTGGAAGGTGTCCCTGCCCATGGCAGGTGAGGAGAATGAAATGAGCTTTAAGTTCCTTTCCAACACAAACCATTCCATGGTTTTGCCATCCAGCTGAGAGGGCACAACAGGATGCACAAGGAGCTGCTGCACATCCCAGCAGTGAGTAGGTCGGGGGCAGGACACGCCAGGGGAACGATCCTGTGAAGAGCCCAGGTGGTTCCTGGGGCATTTCCACTCTCCTGGCTCTGCGGGGTTTGGGTGCCTGAGTTTCCTGTTGTGCAAAGCCGTGTGGTTGTGTTTCAGCCTCATCCTTCCCGGACGCTCACAAGAGCCTGGCCGTGTGCCCGGAGGAGTTTGCCAGCCACTGGAAACGACTGGAAGGGTTTCTAAAGCATCCCACAGCCCACTGCTGTCTGCTGGGGGATTCAGGCACTGAGATCTCCAGTGGCACCTCAGGGTGACAAAACACGTGTCTCAGCAGCCACGGGAGCTCCTGCCCCGGTGCAGCCCAAGGCTCATCCGTCCTCTGCCCCCATTCCCGTCCCCTCACCGGGACACGGAGCCCTGGCTGCTCCCTCATTACTCATTAACACACAAGTGGCCGGGACAAGGTCCTTGGAGCCCCGTGGGTGCCTCTTCCCACCCCGTGTAGGAGCTGCTCTCTCCAAATCCCTTCTGCAGGAAGCAGAGCCCGAGCTCCTGCTCTCTGTTTCTTGCCCCAGGATATGGAAAAACCCAGCTCGGGCAGTGATGACCCCGCCAGCGATCGTTGGGATGCGGGGACTGGGTGTTGTGATGCTGAAAATCAGCTCACTTGTAAAAAGGGGGGTTTCAAAAGGGTGGCTGGGATGTAAATGTCATGGGAAAGGTGAAGGCAAAGGGGTCCTTGCTCAGGTGCCAGGCACACAGAGATGGGATGAATAAACAGCAGAGGTTGCTCCCTGCCTAAATCCCTTGTGCTGGAAGGGATGGCTTTGTCACAGCCCAGGAGCATCACCCCTGTCTGTGGTGTCCCAGCCTGGTGGCCACGAGAGGCATCTCCTGCTTCTGTGTGAGCATTCTGAGCCAGAGGGAAAAGCCTGCAGGGAAGGCAGCACAGCCTCGGTGCCCAGCGTGGGGGATGTCATGGACACGGCAGATGTTGTGCCCCATAAATGCCCCACAGGCTGGAACAGGCCTGAGGGGGCTGATTGCAAGTGGCAGCCCCAGAGCTGGGGTGTGACATCCCCCTTGGGGGCACAAGGACACACTGGGGAGCTGCTGGGACAGGCAGCCTTGAGGCAGATGTTTGATCCCAGTATCTGGGCTGAGCAGAGATAAAGCAGAAGGGGCACAGTGTGGCACTGGCTGTGCTGGTGGGGGGTTTGGTGTTCAGTCCCTGTGTCCAAACCCCCATCTGGCCCCACTCTGCCCTGCTGGCTGGGCCAGTGTTCCCCTGGGGAGCAGCTGGGGCAGGAATGGTGCTTTCTTCATCTCTCCCACTGCTGGGAAAGCAGCACCCAGATAAGTGGGAGCTGCTGGCGCCTGTGGCACCAGAGCACGGTCTGGCCCTGCTCCCGTGGAGCTCCCAAGGTCCCTGCGGCGCCTTTGGGCTCTCCCTCTCACCCCTGCCCCAGCTGGGCACATGCCCACACTGCACTCTCCTCCTCCTCCTCCTCCTCCTCTTCCTCCTCCATCCCTGCTGAGTGACCCCCCCCCCACCTCCAGGATCTCCCTGGAGCCTCCTCACCTGGGCTGGAGCACCAGGAATTTTGAGATGGGTCTGACACCTCCGTGGTGAGACCATGAGGAGCCCCCAGGTGCTCCTGGGGTTCAGCCACAGCGCTCACCCTCTGCTGGCACCCACGGTGACACCCCCATGTCACCCTGAGCCCCCCGAGAGGGGGGACCCACTCTGAGACACGAGGAAAAGCGAGCCAGACTGTCCCAAAAGTCCTGTGGCATCCAACCCACCAAGCCTGAGTGCCATCCTACACAGCCACTGCCACTGTGGCACCACCAGGGACCCCCACCCAGCCTGGGGAAGGGGCTGCTGTGCCAGGGCTGGGCAGGAGTGGGCACACGGTGCCCTCGGAGCCAGGATCCCTCCCTGGAAGTGCTCCCGGCTCCGGGGATGAATCACACTTTCCCCTGGCATCAGATTGCAGTTCCTGCACCTGAGGGGCCGGACCTGGCACTGCCCTCCGTGCCACAGCCGGACCCCTTGGCAAACAGAGCCAGGATCGCCGCTGGCTCATCCCATGGGATTTGGGAGGCTTGGGCACCCCACAGTGCCCCCAGCACTGCCAGAGCCTCTGGCTGAGGAGGGCCCAGAGTTGGGCACCTTCCCTGGCACTTCCAGCCTGTTCCTAAAGACTGTGTAGGGACAGCACAGGGACAGAGGCAGAGCTGCTGTGGCAGTGCCATGGTGGTGGTGCCATGGTGGTGGTGCCATGGTGGTGACACCGCAGTGCCAGCTCTGTCCCTGTCCCTGCAGATCTGCCATGCGAGAAGAACAAACCCACCAGGAATGAAGACACAGGTCACCTCACAGAGGGGAGGTGAAGTGCCCCAAGGCTGCCCTTTGCTCCCCACAGCCCCTCAACCCCCTGCCACCCCATCTCCCACCTCCCTCAGGCTCCCTCCTGCCTCTCCCTTCCCCTCTGGCAGTGCCAACAACTCCCTCCCAGCTCTGTTTACCGGAGCAAAGTCCAGGCTGCTCGGGGTGTCCCTGCACCCTCCAGCCCCAGGGGCTGACCGGGCTCTGCTGGGCACTTTGGGGTCCGGCTGTGACACCGGAGCCACCCGTTGCCTGGTTATATCCACAAAACATCCCCGGGCCGGGGCCTGGGCTGGGGTATCCTCTTACAGAACAGCTGAGCCTCTTCACTCCCCACCCTGCCCTTGGCAGCTCCTCACACAAATCCCAGCACCAGTTCCACCATCCCCTGGGTCCTGGTTGGATCCAACCCATGTGGGACCCGCAGGTTTGTCCCCTTGGCAGTTTCAGCTCTAGATATATATTTATTTATCCACCCAACTTGTGCGAATTAACAGCATTCCTCTCCGATTGAGTCAAAAATAGAGGCGCTTCATGGAAAAAAAGAGAGAGAGAGAGAGAAAAAGAAGGTGAGTCGTGCTGAAAAAAGCAACAGGATCCAAAAAAAGATTAAAAAAAAACCCACTCGAATCTCCCTTTTCCTTTTAAAGCTCTGTTCCCAAAGGATGGACGGGCACTGTTATTTTAAACCTGATTTCAGCAGCCCCGTGGCCAGAGAGCCATGGGCAAGGTGTGGGTGACAGTGACGTGGGGACAGAGTGGCACTGGGTGCTGGTGCAAGCTGTGGTGGGTGTTGCTGCGTGATTTTGGGGCACGTAAGCTGGTGACTTCCTGAGAGGAGAGTGCTGACTTCCTGAGCGTGGCAGGAGCGGGCACGGGCAGAGGTAGGATGGGGGCAGCACCATGAGGGGTGGCTGGGCCAAATGGGGACTGAGCAAGGGCAGAGGCACCCGTGGGAACACAGCAAGATATATCTAAAATGTGTGGGTTTTATATAAATACCTGTTGGTGGTGGGATGGCCCAAGGGTTGGTTTAGGATCCGCACAGAGGGGAGGATGGGGATGGGAAAATCAGCTCAGTGTCACTGCTGGCCATCCAGGAGTGTGACCGTGGCCACCACGGGGCTTTGCAGAGTGGAACATCTCCTTCTCCATGCCCAAAACAGCAGCAAAGGGGCAGCAGGGATGGGCTGTGGGCGGAAGGGGAAGCAGAGCCCGCGCTCTGCCATTGCTGGGGCGTTTGTAGGGCCAGCCTGGCACAGCTAAAGGATCCTGAGACATTGGGTTTAGTGCACTGGTACCCAACACCCAGGGGACAGGGGCACTGAGCTCCCAGCACCCTCACACCCCCTGCTCTGCGTGCAGGATGAGGCCACACACTTTGGCCACGTGCTGCATCCTCTGGCACTTCCCCTTCCATCCCAGACAGACCCCCAGAGCCCCAGGGGACCCACCCCGGGCATCCCACTATCCCATCCCGGGCATCCCACTATTCCACCCCGGGCATCCCACTATTCCACCCCAGGCATCCCACTATCCCACCCCGGGCATCCCACTATCCCATCCCGAGCATCCCACTATCCCATCCCGGGCATCCCACTATCCCACCCCGGGCATCCCATTATCCCATCCCGGGTATCCCATTATCCCATCCCGGGCATCCCACTGTCCCATCCCGGGTATCCCACCATCCCACCCCACATCCTGCCCGGGACCCCGGCGGGATGGGGACCTGCTGACCCCAGGAAAAGAGCCGCGGGAAGGGGCGGCTTCGAGGCCACACCAAACAAATAAATCACTCATAAATCACGGGTGGGAACAGCCGGGGCGAGTGGGGGGCTGCTCCATGGGGACGAGGGCTGGCTGCAGCCCGTCCCTGCGGCTGCCTCTGCCAGGGATGCAGACAGCCTGGCCTTCCCCGCCCTCCTCCTCCTCCTCCTCCTCCCCGGGGCGGAGGAAGGCAGCGGCCGCAGCTGGCACTGCAGGCGAGGCGGCTGCTCCGGGGAGTCTGATTTCCAGCCCTGTTTATTAATACCCACCCCCCGCCCCATGCGAAGCCCCTGTGCAGTGCAGAGCCGGAGGCGCTGGGCTCCGGGGGACGAAGGTAAGAGCCCACCCGGGCTGCGTGGAGGAGAAGGGGCTGGGGTCCCTCGGGGGGTGCCGTGGGTGAGGGATCCTGGGGGCGTGGGGCAGGGGAGGGGGCTGCCAAAGCCTGGGCTGCGGGGATGGGGAGGGGGGATCTGGGGTTCGGCATTCCCAGCCCCTCAGGGGTGACCAGGGTGGTCCCTCTGGGGTACCCCGAGGGTTCTGGGGTGCCCTGAGGTGGGTTAGGGTTAGGGCGAGCCCCCCACGCCCCGCTGGGAAGGCAGGATTGTGTCCTCCCCTCCCTCCCTGCCCGCTCCGAGCGGAGCCGAGAACTTTGAAAAATAAGGGCTGGCACAGAGGAGGGCGAGGAGAAAGGGAGCGGGGGAGCCCTTTGCCCACCTTTGCCGGCGCTGCCCCCTCTCCAGCCGGCGGGGCCGCCGCGCCCGGGGCTGCGATGTGTCATCCGTGCCGAAAACTGCCTTATTAGGAGAGAAAGTACCGGTGAAAATCAGTTCTTTCCTTAAAGCCGTTGCTGGGGCTGCCCGGGAGTGCCAGCCTGGGCTCATTCCTTAGGGAATGACTAGACATGAGCTCAGCGGCGTGGCCGGGAGGTGAGAGCATCCTCCCACCGAGCCCCCCGGCCCCGGCTCCGGGGGCAGCGGGGAGAGCCCCCGCTCGTCCCAAAGGGTTGCTCTCTCCATCCCACCCCAAAATGCGCCCGGGGGAACGGGAGAGGGAGGATTCGGTGGTGGCAGCTGCAGGTGCCGTGGCTTGGGGACAATGCCCGGGTCGGATGACTCTGCAAAGCGGAGCTCGCCGGCTCTTGGTGCAGGCGCTGCCTCTCGCCCGGAGCTCCGGCTGTGCGGGGTTTGCTCCGTCCCAGCCACCCCGCAGCCTGCCTGGGCTGCTCCAGGAGCACATTCCCTGGCCGTGAGGTTATGCCACATGGTTAAAATCCCGGGAAGTTTTGCAGGGAGTGCTCACACCGGTCACACCGGTGGGGAGGTTGGCCACGACTGCCCCGTGGGTTTGGGGTCTGGGTTTGCATCCCTCCCTCTGGGCACCTGAAGAGGGTTTTCTTCCCTTATTTTGGGTCCCAGTTGTCACCAGAGTGTTGAGCACAGCCCTGCCCAGTTCGCCCAGCCCGAGGGTGAGGTGGGATGGCCACGGCTGCAGCACCCCCAGCTCTGCCTGCTCCGGGGGTCTCACAGGGTGGGAGGAAGAGCTACAACCTGTTAGTGCTCTGGTTCACATCTCCTCTCCTTTGCAGGGACCTGATGGCACAGCCCGAGCCCCCTCCAGAGCTGCAGCTGGATGAAGCTGGAGCATCCTCAGCCTCACAGGGAGTGGCTGCAGGTGCTGCTCCACACCTGGACCCTCCACACACCCCGACAGACCCATCAGGGGGTGTGGGGGTGACACCCCTGCTCAGGGGCAGCCCAGACTCCAGCCAGGAGCTGCAGGTGGCCAGCGGGGACACTTCCTTGGAGCTAAACATGCCAGGGACCCAGCTGGATGAGGATGCAGCCCGGGCTGGGATCCCGCTGGATGTGGACGTGGCAGGAATCCCGCTGGATGGGGATGCAGGTGGAGTCGGGATCCCACTGGATGTGGATGGGTCAGCGATCCCACTGGATGTGGATGGGTCAGCGATCCCACTGGATGTGGATGGGTCAGTGATCCCACTGGATGTGGATGGGTCAGCGATCCCACTGGATGTGGATGCAAGTGGGGCAGGAATCCCACTGGATATGGATGCAGATGGAGTAGAGATTCCACTGGATGTGGATGCAAGTGGGACAGAGATCCCAGTGGATGTGGATGGGGCAGGGATCCCACTGGACATGGACACGGACAGGGCAGGGATCCCAGATGACACAGACGGGGCAGGGATCCCGCTGGCCATGGATGCAGAGGGAGCAGGCACCTCTCTGGATGCAGATGCCACAGAACAGCCGTGCCTGACCCTGGAGGAGCTGGGGAACTACTTCCAGGAGTGCATCGAGATCGTGGAGCAGCTGGAGAAGGAGCGGGACCGCCTGATCTCGGAGCTGGCCCAGCTGCGGGAGCCGGCGCTGCAGGAGATCCGTCATGCCCACGAGGAGATCCAGGCAGCCTGCAGGCTGCTGGCCAAGGTGGAGCTGGAGAGGGACAACCTGAGGGATGAGATCCGGCAGATCAAGCAGAAGCTGTTCAGGGTGACCAAGGACTGCGTGGCCTGCCAGTACCAGCTGGAGAGCCGGCGCCACGACCTGTCCCAGCACGCCGCCTACCAGGGCGAGCTGGAGAGCCAGGCGGGGCAGCTCTCGGGGGAACTGTCCCAGCTCAAGGAGACCTGTGAGAAGGAGAAGGAGGCCTTGAGGCAGCGCCTGGAGGCCCCGCCGTGCCGGCAGGACAACCTGTACCTGCAGGAGAGCCGCCGGCTGTCGGTGGAGTTCGAGAGCTTCGTGGCACGGAGCAGGAGGGGGCTGGAGGAGCACTACGAGCCGCAGCTGCTGAGGCTGCTGGAGAGGAGAGAGGCCGGGGCCAGGGCCCTGCAGGAGGTGCAGGGCGAGATCCAGGGCATGAAGGAGGCCCTGAGACCCTTGCAGGGCGAGGCGAGCCGGCTGAGGCTGCAGAACCGCAGCCTGGAGGAGCAGATCGTCCTGGTCAAGCAGAAGAGGGATGAGGAGGTCGGGCAGTACCGGGTACGTGCCCTGCTGGGCACCCCATGCCATCCTCTGGGCAGCCAGGGGGATGTGGGGGCTGCAGGTCGTGCTTGTAGGGCCCAGGAAAGGGTGAGGAGGATGAGGAGGGTGAGGAGGATGGAGCATCTCCTGCTGGTTGGGAGCAAAGTCATCCCCCAGCCTGGCACAGGCCAGGTGAAGCAGCAGCCCCTGGGCATAGGGCAGAGCCAGGGATGTGGTGGGGAAGTTCTGGGGCTTCACCCAGCTTGGGGAATGGGTTTCTCCTGAATATCTTCTCCCTTGGTTTTGGTGTGTCCCTTGGGAATGGCCCCAGCCAGCAGGGAGGAGGGTTTGGAGGGCTCCTTCCCCAGGCTGAGCGATGCTGCACCACACATTTCCCACACAGGGCTGAGCCAAGGCACTCAGAAAAGCCATTTTTAGATAAACATGGTTTTCCTTTGAAACTCAGTCCTGCTGGGGCAGATTCTGCCCTTCCCACTGCTGGGAAGGGTCTCACCCCCCATGCCCACAGCCCAGGGGATGGGCTGCCCCCTCTGAGGGTTATTTCTGGCTGGGCCAGGTCTGTCCCCCACCCCTGGCACTTTGGCCTGAGGGACAAAGCAATTCAATATCTACAAGAGCACATTTGGCAAAGAGGCTCCACAATTAATCTCGCCCCTTTCAACGCTCTCTGTTCTCGGCTCGCAGTCGCTGCCTCCTCCCAGCAGTTTCTGGAAACTGGTGATCCCCTTCCATTGCAGCTCCTCCCTGCTGGAATGGGGACCCATCACACCTTGCCTTGCATTTCAGGGGCCACAGCCCCATGGAGACAGGACTTTGGACCATCCCTGGTGTGCCTCCATATTCTCCTTTTCCCAGATTCCTCACTTATCTTCTTCTGACTCATGGGTTTTTACAGTTCTGGCAGCTTCTCAAAACACACACAGAGAGGAGTTTAGGGGACAAAACCAAGCAGCTGGGAGAAGCCTAAGGACAAAAGGCATTCCAGCCCGGCCCAAACTCCCACCTTTGTACCAAAACAAAGCCTTTTTGCAGAGGATTTCCAAGAGGGTGGTTGGGCAGGGTCAGCCTGGCTGTGCCTGTCCAGACCAGCAGCATCCAGAGACAGATCCCTGAGGAAAGCAGTGCAGGCACCTTCCTCCTCCAGCTAATCCAGTCTCATCCTCTCCCTCCAGGAGCAGGTTGAGGAGCTGGAGGACAGGCTGAAGGAGCTGAAGAATGGGGTGCAGCTCCAGCAGCGCAAGAACCAGGAGCTGGAGGAGCTGAGGACCAGCCTCCACCGGGAGCTCTCCATCTACAAGTGTGTTTGTGTCCTGTCCCTGCAGTGCAGGGGAGGAGGAGGATGGTGGGGGAGAGTCTGGGTGCTCGAGGGGATCCCACAGTTGGGGGGGCTTTTAAAGCTCCTGGTTCCTGGGGACAGGCTGGTGTGTGACCAAGGGGTGTGGTGGAACTCCAGCCCCTTTGCCAAGCAGCAGATTGGGATTTGCTGGGAATTCCTGCACACGAGGAGTGGAGCTGCTTCCCCAGGAGCAGGTGGGGCAGCTTAAGTGGTGGTTTCCTTAGGAACACGTGGAAAGGAGCTGAGGTTTAGGTTTGGGAAGCAGCACTGTGGGTGCTCCCCAATGGGAGAGAACTGTTTTCTGCTCATAATTTTACTGCTGGTTTCACTCAGGACTTCTTTGTACGAGATTTTCCAAAGCTCCAGAAAACATCCTGGAGGCTGAGGACTGTTTTACTCCCCAAAACTTGAGCTGTTCTGCATGACACACTCTTAACCCTTTTCTGGAGCCTCACTGCTCCTTTAGCATTCCTTTCTCCCCTTCTCCACCCAAACCTCCTCCTGCAAACACATCACAGGATATTCCCTATCCCAAAGTTTTCCTTTATCCAGGTAAGACTCCAGCATGGCAAGCACAGGGAAGAGAACTCTGAGCCTGTGTTGTCACCCAGATGATTCACAGGAGAAACTGCCTTTAGGATTCAGCCCAGATCCCAACACCACCCTGTGTTTGTGTGGGGTTCCCCTAAATCACAGACCAGCATTTAACCCTGTGGACTCTCTTAACTCCTGGAATCTACAAATTGCCATCCCTGGCAGTGATAACAGAGGAGGCTTCTCTGGTGTCAGGACACCTTTAATGAGGTTTCATGTTTGCTCCAGGGACCTCAGAGTTAAGAGCAGCTCTGAGCTGCCTTTTCCTGCAGCTCACACCAAAAATGACATTCCCTTCTGTCAAATCCTGTTTGCCAAGGGCTCTGCAAGGGCTGGGCCAGGCCCACACCCCCATGCACGGAGCCTCTTGAAGTGCTTCCCAACTCCTTTTCTTCCACACTGTGAAAAGAATGTTTTCCAGAAATAGCACCCCTTCCCTTTTTCCTCCAGCCAGAGCATTAATGTAAATATTCCATAGCCTAAATTTCCTTTCTCCCCTTACAGGAGCTGCTTGGAAATCTACGGACACCTTTGCAAATCGGAGGAAAAAGCAGACCAGGACTGTTAGAACTCTGGAATTTTCCTCTTTGTAGCAAAACCAATGGACTGAGGATTTACAAGGGATGTCTCCTCGTGCTGCTTCTCCTGCCTGCTGCACAGCTGCTGCCTGGAGTCAGGAATACCACACAATCCTTGCCCTGGGTGTGTTTCTCCAGGTGCTGCTGCTCATGTAGTAAAACTGCTTTTCCACAGAGGAGCAGAGCAAACAATCCTTGCACTGAACGATGGATGAGGAACAACAGATTTATGTTTTGCTGTGTTTGGAAAAACGTTATCTTGTCTTGTTCCAGAGATGGACTGTTGAAACCTACACAGAGTTCTGGGGGGTTGACTTTCAAAGTTTACATGCAAGAGAAGCTTTAGCCTTTGAACAGGCTTTTCTTTTGTATTTCAAGGGTCTCTGCTGTACTGGGATGTGCTCCACAGAACGAGGTGGTGGGTAAGAGGTTTCCACTTTATATCAAGTCTCACACTGAAAATAAAGGTCAGAGTTTAAGGAGGTTTTTAATTCTCAAAGCTGCGTCTCAAAATCCCAAGTCTGTGTGTCAAACCAGGGTGTTTGTATCACACTATTCATGCTGCAGCTTAACCAGAATAGCTCTGGGGCAAGGGCTGAAGGCAGAGCCAAAATGCAGACAGGCTGGAGGGGGAAGGAACAGCTCAGTGCTTTTGTGGCTGCTTGGGGATTTTAGGTGCTCATTGACTCATTCCACAAAGAAAACAACAAAAATGAGAGGGGGAGAAGGATCCATGTGTTAAAAAAGAAAAAGCACCTACCCCAGCACACAAGTGCAGACCACACCCTTCCTTTCCCTCCTCCCTGAACAGGTCCCTGCCAAAGCAGTTCATACAGAAAGGAAGGAGCACAGAACTCCCCAAACTCCGCAGTGTTTACGTAGAAAAACTTTATTCCAGCTGAAGAACTTACACAGTTAGTCATGAGGAGATGGAGAGGAACAGGCTGCTGGTGGCACGGGACACCCGAGTGGAAGACGTGCAGGGACCAGTGGTCAAGGACTAACTCCTAAAAAAAGCACTTGATCCACGTTTCATTTGCTCCACCCCAGCTGCCAACGCTGCTCAGGGCACCGGGCAGGGCCACCCGCTGGTACAAACATACACCTTTACAACTTGGGGGCCCCAAGTCTTAAAAACCATTTCACAGAAAGGAAAGAAACATCATGTGAAAAACACAGCTCAAGAAACACACAATAGAGCAAAAAAAAACAAACAGGGGAGGTGACCGATGCTCTGCAGGAATAGCTAATGAATCCAAACCGCTGTCGCCCAGCAGGTGGGAGAAAAGGGAGAGGAAAGAAGGAATGAGAAGCCCAGAATTACCAGGAGAGACAAAAAATAGAGATATTTCAGTTCAAGCCAGAACTTGCAAGTCTGTTTTGTACCTGCAAAGGCAGAGAAATCCACAAGGTAGAGATAACTAAAGGAATTCCAAAGCTTCTGAGCTGTACTGAGGAGGACAAGCCCGTCCCCACCATTTCTGAGCTGCCAGTGGATTAACACTTGTATCATCTCCATTGGCTCAAGCCCACTGGGCAGCTCTGCCAATTTAACTTTTGTTTAAATTAGGAAAAAAGCCTGTGGCTGGAGCAAGAAAAAAAAAACAAACCCAAAGCTAAGCTTGCTCTGTGATGAAAGGCAGCTAAAATGGGCCAGCCAGCCTGACACAAGAGGTTGCTGCAGGAATTCTGACCAAGGAGCTACAGCACAGCCCTGGCTGAGGGGGCTGAGCCCTTTTTGGAGGGTGGGTCTCACTGTCTGGGTGGAAAAGCCTGTGATGGGACCTACAGGAGGATGGTTGAACACAAAGTCTACGTGTGTCTCAAAACCAGTGTTAAGTCAATATCAGGGTTGAGAGGGAAGAGAAGGAAAAAGACTAAAAAGAGGAAAAGGTTGTCATCTAGGATCCTTGACCTTCTGGATCCACACTTCCTTCAGGGTCTTCATCGTTATAGATGTTCTCAGCCTGCAAGACAGGGATGGAGGGGCTGAGGAAGCATTTCCCATGATTTGAACAGGATTCCACCCCCTACAACACTTCAAAAAGCTCTGGCAGATTTTCACCTGCAGGTAAATGTCCCCAACACCATTTAACATCAAAGTAGCAACACAAGTGACCTTTCCATAACAGCCATGTCTCCAAAACATTCCCTAAGTATCCTCTACATGATTTTAGTTTAGGAATCTGCCTTGTTAGAGCAGAGACTGCTGCAAGACTTACTTCAATCAACCACTCTTTTGTATGTATTTAGTAGATCCTCTACTTAGCTGCACCTTCCAAAAGAACTACATGGAAAGCTGCCAAGAACAAAATTCATGGATAAACAAAATTAGGAGGTCAAGATTGTTTTCCAAAGCTTTCAACAGCTGGGAATGTAGGGCCAGTAAACTGTTCCCATTCTCCATCCTCAGAAGGGCATTTGTAGCACTTACAAATATTTTATTCTTCAGGACAAGAACTAACAGAAACCTCAATTTCATCGTTAGGTCTCACACACTTTTTATTCAAGCCTACAAGGGAAAAATTTCCTTTTGCACCAGCACTTCCTTTTTTTATTAAATACAAACCTTCTGAGTCTTTGGAAACCATTGTTCTGACCAAAGCTAAAGGGGATTTCACTGTCCCTCTGAGATTTCAGCAGAGTTACAAAATGAGTAGCTCTGAGAGCTGTACACAAAGGCAGGAATGCAGAAATCCAGGCATTTTGACATCATCTCTCACCTGCCACATCCTCCACTTTCCCAAGCAACTCACCATTTGCCAGACTTGCATGATATTATCTTCTGATACAGAACAAATGACCCAGGGCTCGTTGGGATTCCAGGAGAAATCAGATATCTTTGCAGTATGACCACCATGAATGAACTAGGATTGGGGAAACAAAAAGGGGAGAGGTCACAAATCTGCCCTGTAGAAGTGAGTAATTGGTCAGAATAATGAATGAGATTGAAAAGACTCACCAACAGCTCTGGGGGACCATCCTCAGCATCTTCAGGGGATTGCTCTTCTCCAATTTTACTGGGAGGGAAAATGAAGAAAAGGTGGGGGTTGGTTTGTTTTCTGAAGTGACACAAGTGAATCCACAGCATTTTGTGGGGCCAGTGGGAGTGATTTGGGACTTACCTCAAGTCCCAGACGTTTAGCCTGCGGTCTGTGCCACTGGAGGCCAGGATGGTCTCATTATGGGGAGACCACTGAACCTACAGACAAGGGTGGAATTAGGAATTGAGTTTTGAGAAGCTCTAACATGACATTGACAACAAACACCACTTCATTTTGTATCTGAAAGCTCTACAAGAATTCAAATTAACAATTACCTGGGATAAAAACACACCCACTGGACACAGGAGGCAGTTTGGGAACATTCACACACCAAAAAGGCCTTTCAGCACCAAACAAGGTGCCACCTGGAACCTTCTCCTCCACCAAAGCCCACGTGTTACCAAGAGCAAACAACCCCCAAGGATATTGGCTGCTCCTTATCTTAATAAGGATTGCACAAGTATAACCCAGGGATTCCTTCAGCAGTAGGTTCAGTTCTCACATGAAAAGAAATCACTGTAATTAAGCTTAACAGCCCAAAAGCTCACATTTACTACTTGTGCTGGAGATAAAGCTCTCCAAAACACCTCACTTAATAGGATCACAGGATTAGAAAAGAACATAGAATTCTGCACACTAACATGGCAGTTCAAAATCCCATGTGTAATTTTATTTAGACATTACAGTCTGAACTAGTAATCCTTCCACCACAAAATCCCTACATATTTCTCCTCTGATTAAGGCAGGAGCTGGAGATGGAAATCTTGTATCTGCTAAGCACGTGCTACCCATGAGGTGAACATTCTATATTTACACCAGTAAAATTAGCAGTTGTTTGTTGTCAGAGGGTGTTTCTGTGATCCTGTTAACAGGAACCAGTTAAACCTTCCCCAGGACTGGGCTAGGAGATGGAAACTGCAGCCATTTCACTGGGGCTCCTGCTTCAATCTGCTGCCATGAATAATTTAATGCCCTCTGCACTGCTACCATTTCATCCCTCTGCTGTGGTTAGAGCTCCACAGCATTTCCCAGCTCCACTCAGGCTTTCTGGGCACTTTTATACCTCCTGGAGCTCTACAGCTCCACAATAAGCCAGAAAATGATAAGCAGATGAGAAAAAAGAATGAGTTTTAAAGTGCAAGTACGTTAAATAAAAAGAAAGTGGAAAAGACTGTTTTTTCCAAGCATAACTAAGTCTATGTGCATAAAAGATAAAGACATTTTGGTATACCTGGAATATTTCATCTTTATGTGATTCAAAGGAGTGCAGCTTCAGTTTTAGGTTCCTCAAGTCCCATAGAGCAACAGTCTAGGAAAAAGAATTAAAAACATATTTTGTTGAAGTAAAGCAACATGCACATCCACACTTACACATCAGAAACTGGACAGGGATGTCCCAAGCTCAAGGCAGATGTACCTTATCAGCTGATCCTGTGGCCAGGATGAACTCACTGTAGGGGTTGAAGGAAAGGCAGTTCACCTCAGCTGTGTGAGCATCCACGGAATGACTGGGTTTGGAGGTGTTGTTTGACCGAGTGTCCCAACTGGGAAGGGAACCATGGAATGGAAACAAAGGTTTACAGTCCATTTCACAAGGAAAAGCACTCCCTTTGTGAAGAGGTTCCCCCACTCACATCATGAGCTTCTGATCATCAGCAACAGATCCAAAAAGGGATTCATGGAGCAGGTGCCAAGATACATCTTCCACTACTGCTGTATGCCCCGTGAAGATGGTCTTGGCATCCACCACTTTGCCTTCCTTTGGAACAGCACTGATATCCCACAAGCAAATGGTCTTTAAAAGAACAAAAACGTTCCCAGATTACATCTCTAGTAGGCAGATGATCTCCTTAACCTCCTCCCCCTCAAAACCAGACCATTTCTGGCCTTCCCCAGGCACACCAAGTGCAGGCTGCACCTCAGCTGTGTGGAAAGCACTCACATGATCATCAGAGGCACTGAGCAAATGCCCACTGAGGTTTGGGTTCCAGGACAGCCCATAACCCTCCTTCTGGTGCCCACGGAGACGCAGGTCGGGGTTACACTCTCCAGAAGGATCTGTAAAGAGGCAGGGCAAGTTTCAAAAAACCCTCCCCTTCTACCACCCCAAATACCATCACACACAGTGAGGTGTCAGAACAAGCAGGGAAAGAGCAAAAAGGAACAGGTTTGCCTTTTCATGGACACATTTGGATACATGAGCTTAAGCTTCATACCAAATAACCTCACATTAAACACCCACCTTGCCCTAAAGTCCCAAATGCTGGACAAGCCACACCACTTTTTAAGCTCTTTTTCACCACATCAACCTTTCCTTTGGGAAGGGCTGGCTGATATCTGAGGCACAGAATGAAGAAAGCAGCACACACCTGGCTTGGAAGGGTGTTTGGTGTAATCAAAGACCAGCACATCACTGGAGGGAGTCTTGGTGGCAATGATACAGGGGTTCTGTGGCATGTAACGTGCTCTGTTCACTTCTCCCTCGTGGTTTATCTTGATTTCAATCTCAATTTTTCCACTGACTGATCCAAAGCCTCCAAACTCTAGAAATAAAAATTCAGGAGTTGTGATTAATAAGCCAGTTTTAAATCAAGACCCAAGGATTCAGACAAAATTACTGGTGCTGCCAAGCTCTTACTGTAGAATAGACTAATTATGGTAAAAACAAATTGCAATTAGGCCTGAAGTACAACTTGGTAAAGCTCCCTTATCTTCATACATAAAGTCATTTATGCAGCATTTAACAAAATTGCACAGCACAATTCAGGCAAAAAAAAGGGGGTTTTGGATTGTTTTTAAATTGGAGTGTGTATTTTTGAGAAATACTAAAATAGAATAGAAACCAAGTATTTACTAGACAACATTGTGCTCATGAATAACTCTTAAGGAACCCAAAGATCAAAATACTCATTGCACAATCCAGACTTCCTGTAAAAGGAAGAGCAAACATTGGCTCATTAGGGAGTTTCACCAGGTGGGAAGTGATTCCCTCCAGTAAACATGAGAACTGTCTAACTCTGGCAGTGCTGACAGACACCAAGGTTACAGAAAACATCAAATTCAGTCTGATACCCTCAGTGACACACAAGGATCTTTTACCCAGCAGGGGCTGGCACAGCTGTCAGACAGCAGAACTCACACAAATGAGAAACAATATTGGAAGTGTTACACTCCTCTAAAATAAAAATATTCTTTTACATGAGTGACTTTCTCATCAGAAGGGTTTATATAATGCAAAAGTGATATTAAAAATACCAATAAGCAGCACTTCATGGTACTCAATGTCAATTCCTGATGAGAAATAGGGAGGGGTGAGGCTTTCCCACAGACAAATACTTTTGCAATAAGCCTCCACCTTTTGTTTCCATCATAAAAGTATTAAGGCATTACATACATTCAACACACAGAGTGTTTATGCATTGAGGGGGCATATTTGTCTTTTAATCTCCCTATTAAGGGAGTAGCACTTAGAAATAAAACATTCATTCTGTGGAGGAGTCAAACATGAATCTTGCTGCCTGGACTTTAACAAAAGACAATTTTTCCATTGAGAAGGGAAGGAAAATATGGTGACCACCCAGCCCTTTGGGGCCTTACCTCCTTTCTCACTGTCATAGTGGGAGGCATCAAACTGGGCATCGTCGTTGGGCAGCTGCACACTGGCTATGACCAGGTGGTTCTGCTCATCTGAGGTGTGAGTGCCCAGCACTAACCTGTGGATGCTGAAATCTTTGCCTTCAGGTCTGCAAGGGAAGAGAAACAGAACAGGGCTCACAAACTTTGGGCTGACTGGAACATTTTTTTTCTTCTCAATAACAGAAGACATTTCCCCAAACCAAAAATGTCTGCACTGATTATCTCTGGTGTTCAGTGTCCTCAACTCGCTGCTGGCAAGGCATGACAAGGGTTATTAGGACAGAAAGGAATCATACACTGCCTTACTTTAACAAAAGATGATCCTGGATTTACATTTGTTCTGCTTTAAACAGAAAGCAAAGGGATCCATTTACCTTGTGACATCAGGAAGCCACTGAGCAGTCAAGCTGGGCCACTCCAGGGCGTGGGTCATCACCAAATCATACAGGAAGGGGGTGTTCTTTTTCCATATTTTATACTCCTCGTTGATCACACGTTCTTCCACTGCATCATCAAAGGCTGCTGAAGTGGTTTTTGAAAAAAATACATACAATTAATTAGCCTTTATGAATTAGTATTTACAGACACATCATCACTGTGAGCAGGCAGTGGATTAGAGCCAACTACATCACACCCTGGTTTGCTGTTGGAGGATCTACTGGAGTAGTCATTAGATAATTAAAAATTCCCTGTTGCACATGCTAATCCTTTTATTCTG
The DNA here is from genome assembly GCA_035584035.1 of Lepidocolaptes lacrymiger. NCBI lineage: Eukaryota > Metazoa > Chordata > Aves > Passeriformes > Dendrocolaptidae > Lepidocolaptes > Lepidocolaptes lacrymiger. The sequence goes on along the minus strand of JAXCLP010000063.1, from coordinate 4,400,028 downwards.
GATATATGGCTGGAAATTAATATTAACTATGTCAAATTTCATCCCTGGAAGTGTCCAAGGCTAGGCTGGAGAGGCCTTGGAGCAACCTGGACTCGTGAAAGGTGTCCATGCCCATGGCAGGGGTGGCACTGGGTGAGCTTTAAGGTCTCTCCCAACCTAAACCATTCTGTGATGATGATGATGATGATGCAGGACAATAAAATTCTGAAACTTCGTGCACAGGGTACCATGGAAGCAAACCCCAGACGTGCAATGATGTTTAAATCCAGGAGAACGAGCAGCTGCTGTTAAACAGACCAGTCTGGGTGCAGCCTTGATCTACTCGTTCCCAAAATCCAGTTTTCCAAGGCTCCTTCTGCTCTCACACACGTCCTCATCCCATCTGCCAGCAGGCTCCGCTGCAGGAGGAGGTGGTGGGCGGGCAGACCTGGGGCATTCACCCTCGGAAGGGGGACACCTCAAGGGAACGGGGACAGCCCCATGGAAAAGGGAGCACCCCCAGGGAATGGGGACACCCCGATGGAAAAGGGGGCACCGCAAGGGACTGGGGACACACCGATGGAAGGGGGACACCCTAAAGGAAAGGGGACACCCTAAAGGAAAGGAGGACACCCCAAGGGAAAAGGGGACATCCCCATTGAAGGGGGACATCCTCAACGGAAAAAGGGACACCCCAAGGGAAAAGGGGACACCCCCATGAAAGGGGGAGAGCCCTATAGAACGGGGGCACCCCCACAGAACGGGCAGCAGTCGGTGCCACCCCTCTGCCTGCACCATCCGCATCCTCTCCGGCTCTCCCGAGTCCCCCGTGGCCTCACAGCCCGCCCTGCCCGGGGCTCTCGGAGGGTCCCAGGCCGGGCAGACCCTCCGTGCCCCGCGGGGCGCTGCTGGCGGCCATGACGGTGTGTGTGAGGGATGGGGGGGGCGGCCCCGCCCCCGCGCGCCCCCTGGCGGCGCCGCCCCCGCTCCCCTCACGCCGCCGGGGGAAGGAGGAGGATGAACCTGGGGGGGTTCCCCCCGCGCCTCAGGGAGCCTTTACCTTCCTTGTCGGCCATGGCGGGTCGGTGCGGCGGGCGGCGGGTGTGCCGGGGCTGCGGGTGCGCTGGGGCCGCTCGGGCCGCGGCTCCGTCCTATTGTTTCCTGCCCCCGCTGCGTGCGGCTCGCGGCGCCGCGCACCCTCTTCGCGCGCCAACGCCGGCCAATCAGCGCCCGCCGCCGGCGCGCCTCGGCCAATCGCATCGCGGCGCAGCGGCGAGGGGGGCGTGGCCTCCAGCGCGCGCCGCGGTCACGTGGGCGCGCCGCCCGCCCTCGCGCTCCCGCGGGAGCCGCCATTTTCCGGAGCGCGCTACCCCCCCCCCCCCGTTCCCGCCCCCGCTC
>JAXCLP010000063.1:4378418-4398399 GCA_035584035.1 Lepidocolaptes lacrymiger | reverse complement strand
CCCCGCCCCCCCCCCCCCCCCCGGTTCCCTCACGCGCTCTTAAAGGGGCCGCGCACCCCGCTGAGGGGCTGAGGGCGCGGGCGCTCATCCCACATCCCGAATCCCAATCCCGCATCCCGATCCCGCTTTCCAAGGGGGAAGAATCGTGCCCGTGGTTCCCTCCGGTCACCGCGGCGTGTGGGAGCGCGGCTGGAGCGGAGCGGTGCGTGTGTGGGCCGAGGCGCGGCCCGCCCTCCCCACAGCGCTGCCCTCACACCCCGGGTATCCTCGACTTGGTATTCATTATTTATAACCAGCAATATCTTCCCTTTTCCCCCCCCCTACAATTCAGTGGAGCTTTACAGGTGTAATAATCGCTGGTTCTGGGTGGTTGCTGAGGGTGAAGTGGGACCTCACCATCCACGGCCAACAGGTCTAAAATTAAATATCAAATATCAAATCAGCATCTGGGTTTGTTCCCCAAGAGCAGCCCTGGCTTCTCTGGGCAACATACCTAAATGCTTGGCTAAAAGTTGAAGTTGGAAATGCTGTTGTGTTGTTTCTAAGCCTTGGGTAAGAACCGGCTCCAGTTTAAAAGTAGTCTGTGTTTAATGGGATATCTGTAAATGTGTTATTTGCATTGTTTGGGGAAGTGTTGGGCTCATCTGTGGGCAAATCTTAAAATGCACAAAACAAAGAGTGCCTGGGAATCTGGGGGGGGGGGGAAATTAATTACCCTGAAGTTAATCAAGTTGTTCACTTTATGTCTGAGGGATCTACAAATGAGCATTTGCATGAAAGAGCAACTCAGGTCTGAGAATCAAGCTTTTAAATGGGTTGATACAGTTATTTGGGAGTTTTTTTATTTTATTTTTAAAAATCTACAGGGAAAGGGACACAGGGAACCCTCTGCACTTGTGTGACAGCCAGAAATGCCAAAAACATTCCTTTAGGTCTGAAGGTTTAAATCTAATCGTTGCCCTGAGAGAAAACTAGACTTTTCCCCCCTAAAGAAAAGCCCCCTGTAAGTCATGCCTAGGGGAGCTCATTCCTGGGATGAGCAGTGTGGGGTTCATCCCTCTCCCACCTTTCCCCACCTCCCAGCTGGGCAGGAACAACTGAAATGACGTGTATTTATTATTATTCCTCAGCACCAGGAAGGGAGGGAGAACTGCTGGGTGTTCCCTGTCACCAGGAAAGGAGGAAGAGGAGGATCCCACAGCCATGGCAGCAGATGAGAGGGATTACAACCTGACACAGGAGCAGAAGGCTGTCAAGGCCAAATACCCCCCACTCTGTAAGAAATATGAATGTGAGTCTTTGAAATAATGATATTTCCATATTTTGTATATTTGATTATGTATTTTGTAGATACAGATTGGATATGTTTATATTCTATGTATTTTATTACACATTTTACATGTTTTTCTCTATTTTACATGTTAAATGTATTTTATATTTTTTAAAATAAGAATTTCCTGATGCAGCATGTGGCACTGCAGTCATGAGGGCAAGGAAAATAGCAGATTATATAGAGATATGTCCAATTTTCTTTATCACAGATAAATGCTTTTCTTGTTTTGGTGCCAAAAAGATGGTGGGAAAAATAAATTAGTTAAATCTCACCTTGAAAACTTTCTCCAGGTGTCATTGCCTATTGCTCTGTCAGAATTTATATTTGTGGGATGTGTTCAGATCTTTATTTGATAGCAGAGGAGAACTATTGTGACCTATTACAATAGTTATGAAGTTTCCATAACTGAAAGAGGTTTTATCCTTCTTTTTACATCCACTGGAATTTGTTTGCTTTAGAGACTGTTGTGGGGAATCCACTAATAGGGTGTGAACTCTCCAAACAGCATCAGGACAACCTTCTGGTTGAAGGGATCATGGTGTGGCAGTTGTTTTACATCCCAAATTAGTTCTGTTTCTGCCAACCTGCTGGAATTCTGCATTTCTCTCATTCCTCTGAATGTTAATCATGATTTATTACTAAAGTTTGCCTTCTATTTTATATTACATGCTATGGTTTAAATTCTTCTCTTTGCATAGTGGGTGTTTTTGGGTGTGGGCAGGTGTATTTTCTCACTGAGCTGGAAATATTTGCAAATCTGATCCCCTGCATGAATAATTTTCCACCCTGCAGTCTTCAGATAAACTCTTTAGTCCTGGTTAAAGTTTCTTTTTTATTGCAGTTACCTTGTAAAAGCCTGTTGGGTTACAACAGCCGAACCCTGCACACAGGGCTGGACACAGACACAATCACATTAAACAGGGTTTTTTTTCTTCTTTGGCAGAAGTAATCCCAAATTCCACTTCTGCTAAGTTTTTCTAATATACTGCAAAAGAGATTTATCATGTGTGAATATGAATGCAAAAAGTTCTTGTTAGACAACCAGATATTGATGTTACATTGTTTTAATCCTCATTTTAAAATAATTTTGGTGACATTGTGGCTTTTCTCTTTCCCTCCCCTCAGATTTGGATCACACAGCAGATGTGCAGTAAGTGTGGGCAGCTGGGATTTCTCAGTATAAACTTGTTATTTCTTACCCTGCTCTCAGTCTGGAGTAACTCTTGGGGGCTGTTTGCAGATGTAGCACCTTGTGGAACTATGAAATATCACTCCCTGGGTGTTCTGATGCTTTTGTTTCTGCTTTTGGGAGAACATAGAATCACATTTGGTTTCTTTTCTAATATTCTTATGGTGCTTCTGACTAAGCCCCTCTGTGTTATTTGGAAATATCTTTTGAAATCTCATTTTAATCTCTTTCAACCCAAATGTCTTCTGCCTAGATTACTTTTATAGACATCAATTAGCCATGTTAAGGAAGAATTTCCTTGGTGGCTGTAAAACATTTATATTCCATATTCAAAGACACTCTTCTCACAAACACTTCTCTTCCTAAAAAGCAAAGCTTTTTTGTTCATTCACCTGCTCTTCTCACCACTCAACAATTCTGATTGTTCTGATTGCTCACCTGCCTGTTACTTTGGGGTTATTTCTTCCTGTCACAGCCCTGTAAGTTGTGCCATGTCCTTTTAGGCTCCATGCCTGGGGAGACACGTTGGAAGAGGCCTTTGAGCAGTGTGTTATGGCCATGTTTGGCTACATGACAGACACAGAGACCGTGGAGCCTGTGGATACAGTGGAGGTGGAGGCAGAAGGTGGGGCTCTGCTGCCTTCTCATGGGGGGACATGAAACCTGAGGGAGGAGGGTTCCAAAAAGCTCAGTCTTTACATGTAGAGTTACTGCTGTTAATTAAACACCACTAAGCTGAGTCTTCTAATAAGCTGAGCATCTGATGTCCTCTTAAAAAATGCTTGGGTGTTCTTGCTCTGAGGCAAAAACTGACATCTCTGCTTCAACCATGCAGGACACGACATGTTGTCTCTCCTCTTCCACTTCCTGGATGAGTGGCTGTACAAATTCAGTGCTAATGAGTTCTTTGTACCCAGGGTAAGTGGGCTGGTTTGATCTTTTCCCATTTGTAGGACAAGGCTGTTCCCTGATAGTCCCAGCTCTGAGATAAATTGCATTTTAGGATAAAAAGAGAACACAACATATACAAGGCCAGGCTGGATAGGGCTTGGAGCAACCTGGGATAGTGGAAGGTGTCCCTGCCTTGGTGTTCCAAGTAGCAGGGCATGTCAGATGCTCTGGGTTTAGATTCCATCTCAATATGACCCTTTTAAGTGGGACTTGGTGACAATTCCTGCCTGAAGGTAGAAGATGTGACTGAAATGTTTCTCCTCTCCCTTTTTCTGCAGGAGGTGAAAGTGCTCCACATCGACAGAATGCAATTCAAAATCAGATCCATTGGGTGAGTTTAAACCATCATCTAAAGCATGGATTGTGGCCTTTTTTTTGCTTCCTTTGAGGCTTTAAATGAAAATCTCACTGTTCTATGCTCATCAGTGAAACTAATAACATTTGGTAAACCTTACCAAAGTTCCAACCTCTCTTCTTTTTGCTTTTAAAGGTGGGGAGAAGAGTTCTCTTTGGGCAAACACCCACAGGTATGCAGTGCTTCCCCTGCCCATCTTCTCTGTTTAGGATGGGGAGGTGTGGTGCCTTTAAAATCAGACCTCTCAGTTCTCCAGATATCCAAGTAAAAACATGGCTGGGTGGAATCACAGGCACTAAACTTGTGTGGGTTTTGTGAATATGTTCCTGAAACTGTTAACCTGAGCGTGCCTTTGCCTCAGCACTAGCAAAACTCAACAGTTGGCTTTGTTTTTGTGGTGCTGGTAACACAGAAAACCAACCTATATTCAGAATGTGTGTGTTTGGGTTTCACACAACTGGGCACAGCCTTTTGCTTAGTCTTGCTCCTTTCTTCCATCAGAAGAAATAGAGTTTTTGGGGAAGAAGAACTGTGAAACAGGATAGCATTTGAGGGAAGTGGTAAGAACTGTAACTGCAACAAGGGGTGTCATTTAGGAAATCCATGGGTTTGTGTCTCTTTTCTAGGGCACAGAGGTCAAAGCCATAACTTACTCAGCCATGCAGATCTGTGAGGATGAAAAGCCAGAAGTCTTTGTCATCATTGATATTTAAAGCAAGAAGAGTGGGGTTGAGTGGGTATTTGTCACTGGCTGGCAAAAGTCCCCTAAAACTGGAATCCCTGTGGAAGTAACTAAGGAATTGGGCAGTTAAATCATAAATTGAAGGAAGAAATTGCGGGGAATGTCAGCCAGTGTTTTCATGTGAGGATGGTGAGACAGAGAATAAAAAGAGGTAGTTGGAGCTTTGGAGGATATTGAGAGGAAAAGATTTGTAGGAGCTGGAAATCTCCCAGGAATGCTGGTAGTCAGCCTTCAAGGTTGATACATATGGTAGGGCTGCATGAAATACAGAAAACAGGGAAGGTCCTAACTAAAATACTCCCTTTTTGTAGGGTAGCAGGAGATAATGTTCATCCACATGATTTCATTTGCAGATTTCACTGTTCTAATTCTGAGCTGTCAGCCCTCCTCCATTTTATATAAATCCAAAATAGCTGCAGTGGCTCAGATTCCATGTGGAAAAAATTCCAACTGTTCTAAAAGACACCCCAAAAATTACAAATTAGAAAACCTTTGAAAGTACTTAAAAAACAAGAATCATGCCAGCAGGTGGTGCTGAATGGCTGTAAATAAAATTTCCACGTGAAATCCTAAAGCATGTGACCATTACCTGGAATCCTCATCTCACCTATGATCCCCCAGCTTTGCTGCTGGGCTGGAAGGGGATGCTCCAGGTTCCCTGCAGGGTCCCTCCCACCTGAATCTTGTTAAAATTGATTCTTTTTTAAAAAGCACATGGTTTGGATCAGCTTCCCTTGTTCTTTTAGAAAGCATAATGCAGACAATCCTTTAATGCCAAAGGACTGTGGGCTGCACTGGATCAAAATGAATCAAAGATAATGGAAAGTGTGTCTTGTTTTAAATCACAGGTTGGCAAAGGTGTTACCTGCCATTGCTATTTAAATGTGAGGAGCACAGCTCTGTAAATGCTCCACATGCCTCATCCCTGGAGGCAGAGTCTTGTCTAGGAAAGTCATCTTAAACAGATCTGGTTTAATTTCCACATTGTAAAGACTGAGGGATAAAATCCCTCTTATTTTTAAAGCAAGCCTTATTTTTTTAAGCACGCTGAAATAAAACTTGGGCTGAGAGAATTCATGGATCTGTGTGTGATTTTGAGTGGTGTATTTGGACACCACTGAATTACACTTGTACTTTGCCCCCTGCTAAGGTGAGTGGAGTTTTTGTGGCAGTAAGAATGGCAATATTCCAGTTTAATGGTATGAAATAAGTAAGATTTTGAGAGAGGGGGTGAGGGCATCAGTGGGGCTGTGGGGGCAGGGGCTGAGGGCAGCCCTGGGCCAGCCTCCTAAATGTGTATGAGCAGGAAAGTAGCACCATGATCTAAGTCACAACAGTCCCACTGAAATTAAGGAGACTTGGCATCAGTCCTGGAAAAAAAAAAAAAAAACAAAAGAAAAAGCAAAAAAGCCTGACAACTTCCAGTGATTGCACTTTTATTTCCTTGGAACCACGTTGGTGTATCTTTCTATAAAATTCACAGTACAAAAAAGGCAAAGCCATACTACCCATGTGACTACATATGCTCTGGTCACTACTCTACTCTGGCTGTGGGAATTCTCTAATCATGCTTTTCTCAGCTATGAGAAGTCCTCTCAAAAAACAAAGCTCTGGTAAACAAATTCTTCCAGCAGGAAGAATTCCACTTGTTTTCTTAGGACGTTTTTGAAGTGTATGTACAAGTTAATTACAATGCCAGCAAAAAGAAAAAAAGGTGTTTTAAAGTTTCTTAGCTGCCCCCTTCAGTAAGACTTTTTTATAGCAAATTTTCAGTTTTTTTAAAAAATCTGTACCATACAGAACCTTTGTAGAACTGTAAATTGGTTCACACTTCCATTCTGAGCAGGAGCTCTGAGCAAGTCTTTGATGAAATATAAACCAATTCTTCTAAATAATTTCCAGATAATAAGTGAAGAGATGGACTGTGATGATCCTTGTGGGTCCCTTCCAGCTCAGGATATCTTATCATTCTCAGGGCTTTCTGGATGGTATTGGGAAGGGGTTACACTGTTCCGTGTCTGCAAGCACAAAACAACTTGGTTTAGTCCAAATTTTGCCTCGGAAAACAGAATTTTAGCAATATTTCATTTAAATATCCAAATTTTGCCTCGGAAAACAGAATTTTAGCAATATTTCATTTCAATTCAAGTAGCAAACCAGCATTATTTGGTAGGACACGAGTAATTTAACCCTCAATACAACAAGTAACGAGTACACAAATATCTACCTAAGATTTGGTTTCACCTTTTCCTCTACCTCATCTGGGACATCATCGTGAGTGTGTCGGACAACCAGGTTGTACGGCTCCTCCTCCATCGTCTCTTCATCCGACTTCTGCTCCTCCTCCAAGGCCCATTTGGGGTGTTTGTCCCCCGTGGAGGAGGCAGGGGAATGTTCTGCATCACAGTCCTCGGGGGTGCTGTCGAAATTGGCCTCTGCCAGGCACTTGTGGCAGAGCCTGTAGCGCCGCGTGCCCTGCTGCACCACACAGCCCGTCAGCTCCGTCACCTGCCGCTTGCATTTCCTGCAGATCAGTTTGCCAGCCTGGTGGATCTGAAGGGATGCAAAACACCAAAAGTCACTGCCCAGCCAGCAGCACGCTTGGTATTTCCTTACAAAGTGGAGATGTGCTGAAACATGCTAAAAAAATGAGCTTTTCAATGTAATTTGCTAAGTTGAAAAGTGGATGCACAGCCAGGGAGCTTTTCTGGCGTGTAGTGGTTTAGGTTGGCTCCCTACCAAACCCAGCCATTGGCTGCACAGGCTCCCCCCTCCCAAAAGGGAAGAAAATTGTAGTAAAAAATATATACATATATTCACCTATATTTACATTTATATGCAATTAAACAATATGTGTATACAGAACAAGAATCCCAAAAGGGAAAAAGGGGAAAAAAGATTGAAAAAAAGGGCAAAACCAAACCAAAACAGGTATACACAATCGAAAACTTTGGGAATAGCTCAATAAAATAACTAGCACAATAAAATCTCACCAACTTCCCTCAAGAAAACAGCTCCTTCACCTCCAGAAAGCAGCTCCCAGATTAGGCCTCAGCTCACACAGATAAGAGAGCCCAACACACCAAGACCTGCTGTCAGAATTCCAAGCACCCCAAAGGGAGAGCGAGAGGCACCTCCCCTGCTCATCCTCCATACACCTGATTCCATAGAGCCATGGCATGGAATCCTCCCTTAGTTCTGTGACCCAGAGCCCTCGGTGGTGCCAGCTGTGGTTCCCCTACCGTCTGGAAGTGGTTGCGCAGGTGCTCGAGGCGGGTGAACCTCTTCCCGCACGCCTCGCAGGGGTAGGGCCGCTCCCCGGTGTGGCAGCGCAGGTGGCGCTTGAGGTCGGCGCGGCGTTTCACGGTGTGTGTGCAGAACGGGCAGCGGAACCGCAGCCGGGGCAGCTCACCTGCCGGGGCACAGGGAGGGCTCTCAGCTCCACAGGGCACACTCACTGCCCCCTCTGTCCCCACAGCAATCCCCACGTGTTTTCGTGGGTGCTGTGCTGGTTTGGGGTGTGTGATAACTCTGAGGGGGTGGGTTCAGTCCCTGGAAGGGGCAGGGATGGTCCCTGTGAGTCCCTTCCAACTCAGAATAACTCTGAAATTATGTAATGTAGAATAATACATAAAGCATGTATTACAGAAAAAAAACCATATAAATACATGGTAATATATAAACTATGGACTTTGGGGATATATACATATACACAGATGTAAAATATATCTGTCCCCCAAAGCATGTATTTCTCACTGAGCATGTTAAATGGCCATTTTCAAGTGTTTTCTTTCTGACTGAGGGTATTTTTTAGACGTACAGATGATCATAAATATGTAGCTACTACATATATCATTGTATTTGAACTGTTAGCCCTTCCATCAGCTAACAGTTCATAGCTTTGACATTTATAATCTCTGAAATATATGAGGGTGCCTGAAGTCTTCAGAATATGCCATTATAACATGAATAATATGTTCACTTCCAAATGAATACAGATGAGAATAGACCTGGCAGCTTTATTGCACCCTCTCAGGAAGGTGCTGCCAGTCCATCAGGAGTTTGGGTGCTTTATGTTTGTGGCCAAACATGAAGTTTGGGCTGGTGGGACCCCAAGAGAAATACAACATCCCAGCAATGCCAGGACCTCTCATGTGAAGGAATTGGGTTGGACTGAGATTGAACTGTTACTGCCAGGTTTGGGGATCTACAAGAGAAATTCAGTCCTTCACGTCCCCAGGTCAATTACAGCTCTTGAGGCTTCATTAAATTCCATTTCGGCCCAGATAATCAGGCACGTTTTGTTTTAACTTTACAGAATACCTGGGTAACTCTCCCACCCCACTCCCCATGCCCTGTTCTGGCTGCAAAGTCTCATTCCCGAGCAGATAAAATCACCTCTAAGTCTACGCACTACTTTGGTTTCCATTCCAAATCCTCTCCAAAACATCATCTGAATTCTTCTAGACAAAGCCAAACTTTCCCAAACGGTTTCTATTTTTTACCTTCGTTCCAACTACTCATTACCCCTAAAATTGTGGGCATTGAGGTGTACAGTTCTTCTGCCTTTAACTCCATGAACTCGGGAGTTCTGGAAAGTTCTTGCTCTAGCTGAGTGACAGCCCGTCTCTTGGGTACCACCTCCGCTCCGTGGTGATACCCGTAATCCTCACGATCCACGTCGTTCTCGGCATCAAACTCAGCCTCCTGCCCCAGCCTGGGGATGGGGCTGCAATCCGAGGCTCCTGCCCGCTCCGCTCGGTCCGATTTACCCTGTCCCAGCTCCCGGCCCTGCGACACGCCCAGGTGCTTGCGGCGCCTTCTGCCCGAGCCCTGTTTCCTGCCTCTTTTCGCCAGCTGGGTCTCTGCCCGCTGCAGAATCCCCTGCGAGGACAGGTAGCTGCTGTAGCTGCTCCAGGAGTTCTCGTTCAGGCTGGGCTTTTCATCCGGGACCGAGAAGGAACGCCGGGGATTGCTCTTTGCTTTCCTCCTGGAGCGGTAGAGAGGGGGGCGGGCAGGCTCAGAGCTGGGGCTTTTGGCCGAGAGGCTGAGGTAATGATCCTTTTCCTTTTCATTAATGTCCAGGGAGGACTTGATGAAGGTCTTACACACATTGAGGATGTCTGTCATCTGCAGGTAGCTGGCGGCCGACATCACCTCGATCACATTCTGACCGGTTAAAGACAATACCCCGGAATACACAAAGTCCAGGATAACCATGAAGGTCTCTGGAGAAAACACCTCGAACGTGGCTATTGTGGGCTGGCTCGTCTCCTTCGAGCTCTGTGAAAGGAGCATCTTGAAGTAGCCGCTGCTGGCGAACAGCACATTGCGATGGGCTTTGAAGACCTTTCCCTCCACCAGGATGTTGCAGTCACAGAACAAGTCCTGCTTGCGCTGTTCGTTCAGCTGCTCCAGGAGGTGAGACTGGTGGGAAGAAATCTCCATCCCAGGCAGGGAGGGGAAGGTTTGCTGTTCAGGGAAAAACAAACATCATCAAGACAATCTCCATCACTGTTGCTGAATCCTAATCCAGAGAGATGAGCTGTAATTTAAAAGACGTTACCACATTCCCAGCGTCTCTCCCGAGTCCCCCCGAACAAAGTAACCCAAGAGAAGTAATTTAACAACTCCAAAAGAGGCGAAAAGACATCCCAGCGGGATTCCTGCGCATCCCGAAGGAACGACGTACATCGCCCAGCACAGCCGCGGTTCGCGGGCTGAGAAAGAGCGCTCAGCTCTTCTTCCCCCGGTGCGGGGTGGGCTCAGTCCTTGCCCAGCGTCCCGGAGGCTCCCCCGGCGTCGGCCGCGGTCGGTCACGCACCCACCCACCCTCCCGGTACCCGGGATGCCCGACGGCCCCGCAGCTCCCATCCCGCATCCCCCGGCCCCGCATCCCGCATCCCCCGCCCCGCTCAGCCCTTTGTTGCCGCGCCCGGGGCTGCAAATGGCGCCCGGCGGGGACGCCACACCGACCGACACCGGGCGGCACCGGGATGCTGCGGGATGCTGCGGGCGGTACCGACCCGCACCGGGATGCTCCGACCCGCACCGGGACGCTGCGGGCGGCTCCGGGCGGCAGCGCCGCTCCCCGCAGCCCCCGCATCCCTCTGCGGCCACCGTGAGTCCCGACGGCCGCCCGGTCCTTCCCGGGGTCCGCAGAGCGGAGCGGCAGCGGGGCCGGCCCCGCGCTCACCGTGCGGTGCTGCGGGAGCCGGGGACAGCGGGCGGTGCGTGCGGGGCTGGCCCGGCCCCGCCTGGGCTCTCGCCGCTCCCGCAGCCGCCGAGCCCTGCGAGGAGCCAGAAACAAAAGGTATTTGCTGACGTGGGCGCTGGGCAGAGACGCCCGAGGGCTGGGGACACACTTAAAGGCGCCACGCACCGGGCCCGCAGCGCCCCGCACCGCGGGGGATGCTCTCCCGCACTGCGATGCTGTCCTGCACTGGGATGCTCCTTCCACATGGGATGGAGTCCCACATGGGATGCTCTCCTGCACTGGGATGCTCCTTCCACACGGGATACTCTCCCGCACTGGGATCCTCTCCCGCACTGGGATGCTCTTCCACATGGGAGGGAGTCCCACATGGGAAGGAGTCCCGCACTGGGATGCTCTCCCACAAGGGATGCTCTCCCACATGGACTGCTGTCCCTCACACACACACGGCTTTGTGAGAGCCCAGCCCAGGTACCTCTGTGTGTGGCAGGAGGGATCCCCACTTGAATGGGAAGTCCCCGTGCTGTGGAGCTGGTTCCATTAACCGAGCTTCACAGCATTTCCCACAAAAAGGGAATTTCTGTGGTCAGGCAGCAGAGATAATGCCGAGCCAAAGCACTGGGAGCAGGAGGGCAGGGCACACACTGCCCTGTTTGCCATTCTGATGACCATCAGAAGACAATACACTCCAATCTCATGCCTTTCCCTCTTATTGCTCAGGCTCAACTGAATCATTTGGAGAAGGAACCTCTGCAGGCATTGGTGCAGTTCCCTCCTCAGAGCAGGCTGTGACAAAACATTCCCATTTGCACAGTCAAGTGTCAGAGAGAACTTCAGGAGTGTTTAATTTAGTCCAACAGCTAAACCAAGACAGGTAAAGCTCTTTCCAGCCACTCCTCCCAGGTTTTTTTTTCCACAAAACCTCTTGTTCTGTGTTCCTGCTGTGTTTAAAATCCTTGATGCACCAAATAAGCTGCCTCTGTGCATTTCATGAGTTAAAGGGGATGAAAGGTTACACTAACTCCGAGCGTGGAAGGGTTTAAAGTTAAACAGTATTGAAAATATTTAACTAAATCCTATTATAAACTTTTCTCAGTAGCTTATCGAGTTATACCCATCACTCAACACACATGTTGGGACAGATTGACACTGAATGGGAAAAGTCTGGAGGCAAGGACTGGAGGATTGTATAAGACCCTTTTCTTCAAAACTCAACCTTTTGGGCAGAATTAGAGAATTTTTCTTCTATTTAATTCCTGTATGTGTTGCCTCCAACCAACAATACCTAAAATATAAGAAAGGTAGATATTGGTGTGGCTTGGTGAGAGGGTAACTCTGACAGTGACCAGATGCTTCAGGGAAGAAAGGTATATTCCATCTTTTTATGTCCAACAGGGACTTTTTCCCCTAAATTATCACAGAAAATGAGAGGCAGCCCAGAGCCCTGGAGGATGGAGAATTCTGCAGAGCCAGCAGGAAAGGAAGGACACCTGGAGCAGTCAGTGGCCAGTCCTCTGTGTGAGTTCTGTGGGCTTACAGGGATTTTCAAAGCTCCCCCTAAATCAATATTGATTGATTTATTTTTAATCTCACTTCTTTAGAACTGGGATAAAATATAAATCAAAAGGTTGGAAAGGAAGATTCATTCTGAGGCTGGGTTTTTTTGGAGTCTGCCTCTTTTTTTTTAATTAATTGGGGGAGGAAGGGAATCCAAGAGTTGAACCTTTAAGGTAAGGACAAGTGACATTTTTTTGCATAGCCAATATGGATGTTTAGGTAATTTAATGGAAAAGAAACAAAAAAAAAAGGGATATGATGTGAAAGAACTGATCAAACATCACTCGAGTCATAGGTTTATGTGGCAGAGAGAATTCTGTAAGAAATGCCTGAAAAGGGGAAAGAGAATTTTTTAATTCAGTATTTCAGCCTTTGAAAGGATGGCAAGATCTTGTCAGAAAACAAGGACAATCAGAGGTGAGACACCAATCAGAGCATGATGATGATTTTTGTTTTCACTCTTGACTGTGGTTTGGGAACCCAAAAACAAACACAAGCCAAGCAAAAAGAATCCCAGAATCATTTAGGTTGGAAAAGACCTTTAAGATCAAGTCCAGCACTAAACCTTGTCCCTAAGAGACATAAAGATGAAAGAAATGAAAGGAAAAAAATAAATTCAGTGGGAACATCCCTGGGTGGTCTTTCCTTTCCTCCTTGAAAAGAAGGAAAACATTACTGTGCTTCTGAGTGGTACATGATCCTCACAGGAACATGAAGAAGACAATCAAGAGGCAATGGAAGGAGACAAAAAGAAAACAAACAGTTTCATTTCGAGAAAAACAAGGAAAATACGTGACTGGTTATGTAAAATGAAGGACGTAGAAAACAGAAGGCACTTAACATTTATCTTGTCTTGCAATACAAAAATAAGGAAACAACAACCAAAATTAAGGCATGTAAAAATGGTAACTTTTAAAAAATATAAAACACAATTGCCCTGTGGGAATCGCAGCCTTGAGCTCAAACTCCAAGCTTTGTAAGATACTTTAAAAATGACTACAGATATTTAGTTCTGCTACTGAGAATAACAATCACATATAAAACCAGGAAAAGCCCTTATTTGCCTGGCAAATCAACCATTAAGCTGTCTGTGTGTAGAAAGCAGAAATCTTCCTATGGATAGATTGTTCCACTTGCCCATTTAGAGCCACTTCAGACCTTGTTCTGAAGCATCTGGTCCTCAATATTCTTAGATTTATGGTGTCTAATTAAATTGAGTATTGATCCAAAAATCCCTTTGCTTCTAAAAACACCCCCACTATTAAGAAATACTTAATAGTCTGACCTTTACAGTTGGCAGTTAAGATTTCAGGCCTAGAGAGACAGTTTATTTTCCCCTGCCCTTAATCCATCCCAAAAACACACAGACTAATCCCAGTCCCTTTATCCTGGGACAGCAGGCACTGATACCTGGAATTTATTGTCATATTGTTTAATGTAAAGGGAAACATTGTGGGATTTGATCCAAGTTACTCCAGAATATTTAATATATTTCTTGCTCCGTATCTGATTTAGTTCAGGTTGCTCAGGAATATTTCTTAGCCATTTAATAACAGGCATTTCAGGAGTAAAAACCTCCAAGAAATTAAATGTCTGTTTCCACATCAAGTCCATTTCTGGGCTGCTGACCAAGTGTCAAATAAAACTGAGGCAAGTGCAAGAATTGTTTGTAAAGATGTTTTCACGGTGGTTTTTTTAATTTCCCCCCTCCAAGTCTGAGCCAATGATGACAATTTTTGTAGGAATGATAAATTACCATTTCTTGTTTCTTTGGAACATCCAAGCAGGATGATTCCCTGGTGTATTTGAGGGGAGGGTGCTTAATGCTTGCACTGAACTTAGCAGGAAGCACTTGAGTTGTCATTTAAGAGACCTTGGGCTGGTCACCTGCAGCCTGGAATGATGGTGCTAATCTCTGGTCATGATGGCAATAATAAGGTTATACAGTTTTTACACAAATAAAAATAAAGTAGTGATCTTTTTTAGCTGCCCCTGGGAAAGATTATATAGGATATATATGGGATTGCTCTGTAATAAACCCTGGGGTTCAGCCAAACATGCTTACAAAGCTGTAAAAAAGAAACAAATGATGGTTTTCTAAGTCTTACAGCCATTGAGTTCCATGATCCTGGGATGACAAACTGGAATAACACTCAGGTCTATCCAAAAAAAGCAGAGTGGCAGCACCTTGGGAGCATCTTCTGCTCCTCTCCTGTTTAGTGCTGGGTAAGATAAATTCACTAAGCAACAAAACAAATTGGGTTATTTTCTTAGAGAAGTCAAATTTCTTCATCATTCCTTACCTCTTGTAGCCTAATTGTAGGTGAAATTACACAAAGAGGATGTCTAGAACTTCAGTACATCTTGTTCTCACTGGAATATTGGAAAAATAAAATAAACTTGGAAAAGGGTCACAGAATGGACCTTCCTGAGCTGGAAAGGACCCACAAGGACCATCCAAGTCCAGCTCCTGGCCCTGCACAGGACAAGCCCAACAATCCTACCAGTCTGGCACTTTTGAGAGGTTTTTATCAAAAGAGAGTATTTCATCAGTGCTTATTAAAACAGGTGCCAATTTTGAGAACAAAACATCTACTGGCATCAATTAATGATCCATTTTTATAATTAACTGGTCTCTGAAGTGTTGACTAGGGCTGGTGTTCACGTGCTTATTTTCTTGTAAAGAAACAAGTCTGGCATGAGTGATCAGCTAAAGATTTGCCTTATTCTAATAAATTCCACAGGAGTCCTTTTCCAGACAAAAGTGCCAGAACATTTTACATGCTCTTTCTCAATTATCTGCCTTTTTCCTTATCATAACATGAGGAATTCATGAAATTTCATGGAAGTTTCTCTTCCCTTCTGAATACTGAAGAGAGATCTAGTGGTGGGGGCGTGTCTTTACACTTTGTTTTCACCCGATGACATAAAACAAGTGCAAAAATGGGCAATTTACAACACTCTGCAACTTCTTTGTAAATATTTAGACCTCGCTCCCTTGAAGGAGGCTTTGAGACGTGCCCCACTGTCTGCTGTGAGCAGTTATCCACAGAATACTGCAGTTTCCTTGTTCGTCCATGGTTTAAGGATGGATTCTTTCTCACCAAGCAAAGTATGGGGGTTCTGGGAACAAACCAGCCTGGACTCAGTGGCGTGTCCATAAATACATGCAAGTCTGGCCCTGTCCAGCCACGTGTCTCTGTAGGATTACCAGCAGCTGCTGGAGGTGCACCATCAGCCAGGACATTCTCCCCCTTCCACGGGGCTCCCAATTCTTGTCTTGGGACTACCTAATGTTTGGCTTCACGTCCTTCTCCTCTGCCTCGTCCTCGCTGTCATCCACCTGCTGAATGACCAAGTCGCTCGAGCCGTCCTCCACAATCTCCACGTCAGACCTGTTGTCCTCCCCGTAGTGCCACCTGGAGTCCTTGTCCCCGTCCTGGGGGAACTCCAGGGGTGCCTCAGCCTCCAAGTCAATGCGGATACTGTCTATGCCAGCCTCGGCCAGGCACTCGTTGCACAGTCTGTACCTCCGGGTCCCCTCCTGCACCACCTGGCCCGTCAGCTCCGTCACGTGGCGCTTGCACTTCCTGCAGATGGGCTTGCACGCCTGGTGGATCTGGGAAAAAGGACAGGACACACTGGGTGATGCATCCAGCAGGGGAGTGGTTGTAAGGTGACAAAAAGCAGGGTTGGGGTAGCAACAAAAAAACCATCCCAGGCACTGGGACTGCCCACTGAAAGCTCCTTTAGGGGCTGCAGAGCAGAACCTCTGCAAACCATCAATTAACCAAGAGATTCCTCCCCTTGTCCTCCAAATGACCCTTCAAACTGCCCGCAACAAAACCACATTCATTTCCTATCACCCCTTTTTCGCGGGAGCCATTCCACCAACCAGATCCACTCACGCTGTGTTTAATTAGGCAGATTTAAACACTGAACCAATCACAGTTCCTACAAGTACATACTGTTCGGAAGTGGCTGCTGAGGTGATCCAGCCTGCTGAACCTCTTCCCACAGGCCTCGCAGGGGTAGGGCCTCTCCCCGGTGTGGCAGCGCAGGTGCCGCTTCAGGTCGGCTTTTCTTTTCACCACGTGGCTGCAGAACGGGCACTTGAACCTCATCCTGGCCAGGTCGTCTGCCAGGAGAGAAAGGAAACCCAAAACTGGAGTCACAACACAGCCACGGTGTATCAAGCTCCAGGAAAAGGGGTTTTCTGAGCAGAATAGCACAGGGCTTTTATTAAAAGGATAGTATTGCAGGTCTTTTCAAGCACAAAGGTCTTGTGCTTTCCTGTAAATGACACAGAAGTGCAACAAAGGAGGAGTGGACCATTAGCTGGATTATCACAGACCAGGCAAGGCCAGACTGGATGGGGCTCTGAGCAACTTGGTCTAGTGGAAAGTGTCCCTGCCCCTGGCAGGGGGATGGAATGAGATGGTCTTTAATGTCCCTTCCTACCCAAAACATTCTGGGATTCTATGAAAGTGAGCTTGAAAACATTCCAAAGATCACAACCTAAATTTATTTTGAAAGTTTAGTTTTAAGGGTTGGACTTGACGATCTCAGAGGTCTCTTCCAACCCAGCTGATTCTATGATCCTACGATTCTAATACCCCAGCTACTTCAGTAACTCCAGATTATTGAAAAAGAGTTAAACTTTCCAAATGTACATTTTGGGGCAATACAGGTGCCTTTTTGGACAAGTGTGCTTTACCCACCCTGCAAAGCCCGTTTTCTCCCAGCCAGAAGGAGCAACCACAGGTGTCTGTGCCCCTGCAGCCCCAAACCCCCCTCACCTTCAGCCCAGCTGCCCATGACACCGAGGATGGAGGGCATGTTCCCGTACTGCTCATCAGCCTTCGCAGACTTGGCTTTGCCCGAGGAACGGGTCGTCTCGTGCTCCTGCTGCGGCCCCGCCAGGCCCCGGGGCATCCCCTCGGCCCCCTGGCCATACTGGTAGCCCACGTGAGGGGCTTCCACCTCCGTGTCAATGTGGACCTGCTCCTCGGGTGGTGTGGGGTGGCCCGTGGGCTCCACAGCCCTGTCCTCCAGCTTGCTCGACTTGTAGTGGGGAGCGTCCGGCGGCGGCTGCAGCCCCAGGTGCCGGGATTTCTTGCCGGAGTCCTGCCGTGGCTCGTGTTTGGACAACTGCTGCTGCTGCTGCTGCTGGGCATTCCTCTGAGGGGCAGGGTAGTAGTTGAAATTGCTCCAAGTGTTTCCGCCCATCATGCAAGTCCCGGGGTCTGGGCTGGAGTGGGAATGAGGGGGGCTGCCCTCAGCCCTCCAGCCCCCGCTGTACGCGCAGGATCGGTCCACGCCGTTGGAGCTCACGTCTTTGTCCGAGAGGCTGAAGTACCGATCCTTCTCCTTCTCACTGATGTCCAGAGAGGACTTGATGAAGGTCTTACACACGCTGATAACATCAGTCATCTGCAGGTAGCTGGCGGCCGACATCACCTCGATCACATTCTGACCAGTGAGAGACAGTTTGCCCGAGTACACAAAATCTAAGATGACTGTGAAGGTGTCAGGAGAAAAGGCCTGGAAGGTGGCTGTCGTGGACTGGCTCGTCTCCTTCGAGCTCTGTGAAAGGAGCATCTTGAAGTAGCCACTGCTGGCAAACAGCACATTGCGATGGGCTTTGAAGACCTTTCCCTCCACCAGGATGTTGCAGTCACAGAACAAGTCCTGCCTGCGCTGCTCATTGAGTTGCTGCAAGAGGTGGAACTGGTGAGAAGAAATCTCCATCCCAGAAGAGATGAAACGAAACGTCGCTCTAGAAAACAAGGAAAATAATTACACTCCTGACTTCAGCATCGTGTAACTCAGCCAAAGACATCAGACACGGCTTTATGGCTATCTTTAATCTTATTTATTGAAATCTATGACCGTACTTAAATTACGATATGCACAACCACAGACTCATTTCCCAAGAACACAGGAGAGATGACAAAGCCAAGACCGCGCTGTTCGGCAGAGAAAGGTGTGCTAGAGATGGGAGCATCTCCATCCCTGGATCTGAGGTTGGATGCGGGGTTGGGACCCAGGGCTGGATATGGGACTGGATGTGGGGTTGGGACCTGGGGCTGGATGCGAGGTTGGATGTGGGGCTGGACCAGGAGTTGGATGTAGGGCTGGATGTGGGGCTGGATGTGGGGTTGGATGCGGGGCTGGATGTGGGGTTGGATGCGGGGGCTGTGCACCCTTCGGGCAGTTCCCCCAATTCGAGGCACCTCGACCCGCTCCAATCCCGCATCTCCCCGCACCTCCGAGGGCTCCACTCCTGCTGCCCCTTCTGAAACAGTCCCCGGTACCCAAAACAGTCCCCGGTCCATTCCCCGGTGCCCGGTACAGCCCCCATACCCGGTATAGCGTCGGTACCCGGTACATTCCCCGGTACCCAAAACACCCCCCGGTGCCCGACACATTTTCCCGTCCATCCCTCCATACCCGGCCCAGCCCCCGGTGCCCGGTACATTCCCTGGCACATTTCCCGATCCATTCCCCGATACCCGGTACATTCCCCAATACCCAAAACAGCCCCAATACCCAAAACATCCCCCGGTACCCAAAACAGCCCCAATACCCAAAACATGCCCCATTCCCCAGTCCATCCCCGTGCCCCCCCCCTCCCTCACGGTGCCCGCCATGCCCGACAGCGCCGGCCCCGCCGCCCCGGGACCCACCCCGGGGGTTTCACCGCCGGCCCCTCCTGTCCCCGGTGCCCTCCCGGTGTCCGGGGGGTGTCGCGGGGGTGTCCCGGGGGTGTCCTGGGGGTCCCGGGGGTCCCAGGGGTGCCCCATCCCGCACCCCCGCCCGCCCCGCTCAGCCCTTTGTTGCCGCGCCCGGGGCTGCAAATGGCGCCCGGCGGGGACGGCACAGAGAGCGACCGGCACCGGGTGATAGAGAGCGATAGCGGGTTATAGAGACCCACACCGGGTTATACCGACCGAGACCGGGTAATAGAGAGCGATACCGGGTTATAGGGACCCACACCGGGCTATAGAGAGCGAGACTGGGCCACACCGACCAACACCGGGTTATACCGACCGACACTGGGCGATATCGGGCCACACAGACCGACACCGGGCCATACCGGGCGATAACGGGATGCTGCGGGATGTACGCCCGATCCCGGGTGCCCACACAGCCCCCCATCGCGTCCCGAGGGGCCTTTCCCTTCCCAGACCCCAAAACTAAACCCCAGACGCCCACCGTGCAGGGCTGGCCTGGCCCCAGACCCCATACCCCAAGCCCCAACCCCAAAACCCCATACCCCATACCCCAAACCCCGCTCCCCGTTCACCGTGCGGGGCTGGCCCGGCCCCAAACCCCATACTCCAAACCCCATTCCCCAAGCCCCAAGCCCCAAACGTCATACCCCAAACCCCATTCCCCAAATCCCATACCCCAAACCCCATTCCCCAGACCCCATACCCCCATTCCCCAAACCCCCATACCCCAAACCCCAACCCCGCTCACCGTGCGGGGCTGGCCCGGCCCCAAACCCCAACCCTAAATCCCATACCCCATGCCCCAAACCCCAAACCAAAAACCCAAACCCCCTACCCCAAAACCCCTCACCGGGCGGGGCTGGCCCCGCCCCCCCAGGGCTCACCCCGCTCCCCCCGCCACCG
>JAXCLP010000063.1:4341091-4376918 GCA_035584035.1 Lepidocolaptes lacrymiger | reverse complement strand
AAGGTATTTGCTGACGTGGGCGCTGGGCAGAGACGCCCGAGGGCTGGGGACACACTTAAAGGCGCCACGCACCGGGCGCCCAGCGCTTTTCACGCTTTTATTCTGCTTTTTAACCCCAAAACCGGCGGCCCCGCTGCCCCAAACCCTTCTGGGGCTGCCTGGCCCCAAGGGACATGCGACACGTCTGGTGGCCCCGACATGTCTGGGCTTTCTCGCCCTCCGAGCTTGGGTGGGTTTATTTGTTTAATTTTGCCTTCCTCTTCCCACCACCAGGGTCATTTCCGTGGTTTGGACGCCCCGGTTTGAGGCTGGAAATATTTATTTATATTCCCGTGGAAGCCATTCTGCCTTAGCAGAGTCCTTTGTGTCCTTCCTGGCCTTCCCTCCCAGGAATTTCAGGTGGATTTGGGAATTTCCAGGGGTGGGGCAGCCACAGCTTCTCTGCCCAGCCTGTGCCAGGGCCTGCCCACCCTCCCAGGGCAGGATTTCTCCCCAAAATCCAACGTAAACCTGCTCCCTGGCAGTTTGAACCCTTCTTTTCTCGTCCTGAAAAGTCCCTCTCCCTTGGAGGCCCCTAAAAAAATAATAATTATTCTTACCATAATTTGGTAGCCACTGTTAGAAAACCACAACAGCTACTGGAAGGAATTAATTCCTCTGAAGTTTGATTTTGCCTCTCAACTCAAGTGGCATCTCTGTTTGTATCACATTCATTTTTCCCCCTCCAGATCAATGCCTGAATTATTTCATCAGCTGAAAACTTGCCTTTTTAATTGGATTATTAAATGGATATATTCATTTTTTAATTTTAATTTGAGAAATTGAAATGTGAGCCTTAATCCAGACACTCTCAGGTTTACTCAGTCAACATCTGAATGGTAAAAAAATCAAAGCAACCCTCTCAGAGAGTTTTATTTTCTAGACAATCAAAAAACTCCAGAATGCTCCAAGATCCACAAATATAGTTCAGTCACTTCTACAAATAAGGTTCAGTTTATAAGAATTTGTCATTGTAACTGGACTAAAGGACTTCAGTTATGAAACTCTTACAAAACATCAGGAAATTAAATGACCACATTTGGAAGATTTACAAGGGCTTGCACCAAGAGGTTAAATGAGCTACAAATACCAGTGCAGCATGTATTCCTTCAGTGAAATACAGTGCAGTTATGTGCAAAAATACATTAAAATGTATATTCCTAAACAAAGTCAAGTACATCGAGCTAAGACTTGAAGATGTGTCGTCTGCACGGCCTTTAAAAACCTTTGAGAAAGAGATGAGACTTTGAGAAAGGACTTCCCTAAAAACATCCTTTTTGATTCTTCCTCAAGCACCGTTTCCAAACAGCCACGTCATTTTCTCCAAGCTCGTAGAGGCTGGACCTACAGTGGGAGATTTCAGGGGAAAACACCCAAAGAACTAAGTGGAAAGCACAAGAAAACAGAGTCACGTGAACACCCGCTCACAAGAATGTGGAAAAGCTACATCCCCTTCTACACACAAAGGCTGAAGGACTCCACAGAAAACAAGGCAGCACAACATGACAATTCCAACAGGAAACACGAGTTTGGTGGTGACTTTCCCCCCACCCCTGACCCCTCACAGCTCCCTTCTCTAGGCACAAGACACACAAGAACAATCTCTAAGACCAAAGACAGCAGGGTGAAGGGAAAGGGCTCTGCAGACATTCCTGCAGCCCTTCCAACACTCAGACCTTGCAGGCCTGGCTGATACTCCATGTCTAGTGGCTTCTACCAATATTTACAACGAGGTGGCACCTTCGTGACCAGAAATGGGGATCATTTTGGATCCCTATTTACATTCCATTAGCAAGGAAGTCTCCCTGCAAACACAGATCATCCATGTCTCTTTTTCACATGCACAAGTCCCTCCTTTATCAGACAAGCAGATACCAAAAAATACCACTCTGATGTTGGATGGACTCACCAAAAACTGAGCAGTAGCCCAGAAGTCCAAAAGCCAAGCCCTGGGAGGCTGGAGGAGGCATTTCCAAATATTCCAGCCAGATTTACAAGCCCACGTTTTGCTCAGGCTTTCGAGAGCACCAAGGACCCAAAACCACAGCAGGATTTTCAGAGGAGCTCAGCTCCAAATCTGGGACCTGCTGAAGTTGTCCCTGTGATGGTTTGAATTCAGACTGACTCAAATAGGGCCAAGAGCAGTGAATTTTGTAAAGGTCTTGTCCCAGTGAGCTCTTCTGTGATGATGTGTCACTATGAGAGTGTTCAGCTACTACCAACTCGAATTTACAGGTGACCTGGAACAGGAATGACTGAACCTTACCCAGATTAAGGGACAGAAATTAAAAGTGGCACGTGGTGGGGGGATCTTGCAAAGGTGACACTCATCAAGGCCTTGGACTTCAAAACAAGTCTCTTTATCTTCTGCACGTTTCAGCAACCACCAGTGAAGTGATTGGTTTAAAAAGGACCTTGTTTCTTCTTTCCTCTCCCTGCCTGGTGGGGCAATGAACCCTTGTGAGGGCAGAATCCCCTCTCACAAGCAAATCCTGACATTGTGATGGGACTCAGGATGAAGCAGGTAGAGAAATTCAATTGTTCTTTTTCAATATGTAAAAGAAAATCAGGCAGAAAAGAAAAAAAAACCCAACCTGGTTAAATCAGAGGGCTCTTTGTCTCTTAGCTTTGCCAAGAGTAAAGTCTTTACCACCCCAAAACCTCAAGAAACACTGTCTTAAGTGGGAGGAACTGCTCATCCTTTGTCAGCCAAATCTGTCTATAGATTTCTGATCCAGCCTGTGCTTGAGAAAGACTCATCAAATTTGCCTTTTCATGAAACCCTCGTGAACAGCAGAGTAAAGAAGCATTAACAGTCTCATTTCACAGTATATTTGTTTTGTCTCTTCCTTGGGGAACAGGAGGTCACCCCTAAGCCAACAGGCTTTCTGCTGGTGGTGTGTTTTCTTCTCAAGCTTCCCAACCTGATTTTGGACAGCTTATTTCAATGTGCTGCTGGAAAGGTAACAAATCTCACTCCCTCTGAAAACCTTGAGCTGTCCCAGCAGAGACAGGAGGGCCACAGTGAAGGGTTTTTTCTAAAAAAATAAATAGATGCTCAGATAAATTCATACAACAACATAAACCATGAGAAGGACCCCCAAATTCTAAAAGAATTTACAGTAAAAGAGAAAGAAAGGGATTCAAAAAGGGTGTTCAGAGCTCTTTTCTAGCATAGCTCAGATCCTGATAAATCACTGCTCCTCAGCTACACCAGCTGTGGAACTACTTTGTAATCTGGCAGTCAGAATTCCCAAGGAACCTGCTCCACAGCTTTTAACTCCTCCTGTAACAAGAGAATTTGGGCATTTCTCTCAGTCTAAACTGAGACCAGGCCACAAGACACCATAATTGGCTTAATATTTCTTAAGCCAAGACTACTGGTATCTAAGTGACATTAAAGACACCTCTGAAGATCTGCAGCCTGAGCTCTCTGAGAGAGGAAGATGCAGTAAAAATTCAGGCAGAGAAACCTGATCTCCAAATTCCTGCAGTTAAGGACATGTGAAATGTAACTATTCTTACTGTCTATCCTTTCAGCAGCAGCACGTTTTTGTCATCCTGGTTTTTCTGCCCCAGTTTCCAGGTCAAATCCAGTCTAAGCCAACACTTCTGGTTTACAATTTAGACAACACTGTCCTGATGCAGAAGGCTCACAATTTAAAGTTTTAAAAAGTCCCAAGGTAAGAGATGTAAACTACCTTTCATGTCATCTTCAGAGAGAAGGTGGTGCCCCTTTCAGATCAGGGATTAAGGACCACAAGACCACTATTTGAAGAAACCTGTTACCAAAACAACACAGAGATGTTCCACCTGCAAAACCAAAACCAGGAGGCAGAGAAATCGCTCCAGTCCCACCTCTGTGAACCCCAGACAGAAGATTCTTCACAGATTTCTGGTGCACAGCACTGAAAACTTAAAAAGTATTAAAAAAATTCCAGTTCTCCCCGCTGTTCTATTAAAAAAAGGAATAAAAACCAGCACAGTGTCACTAAGTGGGCAAATGTGCAGTTTTCTGTTGCAGACTGGCCACTGTCAGGGAGGCTCCCAGTGCTCCCTGTCCCCTCTCACTGCTACATCAGTGTCTCTCTGTCTGACAAACTCCTGTGGATCTCCTGCTTGTCATCCCCATCCTCATCCTCAGCTGGGTCGTTCTCCTCCCCAGACTCCACGTAGATGGGCCAGTCGTTGTCAGCATCGCCCTTCTCTGGGCCCTCTGAGGAGGCCTCCACGAGGCTGAGGTTGATGGGCATGGGGTCCTCGTGGGTGGTGGTGACACAGGTGCAGCTGTCACACAGCCCGAAGCGCCGCAGCCCCTGGGACAGGCTGTTGGTGAAGGTCCTCCTGCAGCCTTTGCAGATGATGGGCTTGTTGGAGCGATGCACCTGCAGGGAAAAGGCAAAAAATGTAGGGAAGAAAAGGCAGCCTGCTGGTTTGTAAAATTCCCAGAGCAGGAAAACAGCTACACTGGAGCCAGAGGGACAGTGATATCATCATATTTCCAGCCACGAAGATTTGGGCTACTTAAGTATGAAAATCATGGAATAACAGGATGGTTTGGGTTGGAACAGATCTTCAGTTCATCCAGTTCCATCCCCTACCATGGCAGGGACACCTTCCACTATTCCAGGGTGCTCCAACCTGGCCTTGGACACTCCCAGGGATGGGGCAGCCACAGCTTCTCTGGGCAAACCAGGGCCAGGGCCTGCCCACCCTCCCAGGGAAGGATTTCTTCTTCATATCTAATCTCATGAACCAAATGTCAAATATCTAATGAACCCAATATCAAAAAATTAATGAACCAAATATCAGTGCTTAAAGGCATTAGTAGAATAACAATGATAGGAGCAAGGAAAGCTTTACTTGCAGTATCCTGGAAAGCCCAAATAAGGAACAATATAATCTTGGAGGAGTCCTTGAGAGTTAGATAAGGGATGTAACTGAAACAAACAGGATGCAAACTAAGCTCTGTATACCCAGATAAATCACAAACCTTCCAGTTTCGGGTGGTGGAACACAGTGACTGTGCCTGCTCATGAACTGGGGTTAAGGCAACCAAGAAGATCCAGAAGGACCAAAGATCTTCCACCAGGGGTGTGACCATGAAAAACAAACTAATGAATATGCAAACTGTGTGTAATAAAAAGCCCTGTCCATCTGGCCTGTGGTTAGAGGAGCTCTCCTCCCAACACCCAGCATGCTGAATAAGGAATCTCCTTTTCAACACCTACAAACTGGTGTCAACAAATTCATCTCTGCCACTTTTTGGCATCAGTAACAACTAAACCTCCCCAAGTTCATCTCGCCTTGGCAAGGCTCATTTCACCCGCTGTATTTTGGGAAACACGAGTGGAAAAACCAAAAAAACCCACCCCTTTTGCACCAACTCTCCTTTTAATTTGCCTTTCTTTGCCCCCGGACTCACGCTGAGGGCGTGGCTCCGCAGGTGCTCCTGGCGGGTGAAGCGCTTCCCGCAGGTCTCGCAGGGGTACGGCCTCTCCCCGGTGTGCGAGCGGATGTGCCGCTTCAGGATGCCCTTCTGCTTGGCCGTGTAGGGGCAGAAGGGGCACTTGTGCAGCTTGATGGGCACCACCAGCACGTCACCTTGGGGGGAAGCACACAGAGCACGGGTCAGGCAGTGCAGAGCCACTGGGAACTGCCCTCCTGGGTTCTTGTCCCACTCATGCTGCTCTGCCCCTCTCCCTGGGCTTGGCTTACCTGGCATTTCCTCAGGCAGACACTGGTGCAGCTGCAGATGCCCCAAGGCAGCCTCACACAGTGATACTCACCACAGGAAAACACCCATTTTATTGTAAGGAGCCATTGAATGAAGTGCCCCCAATCTTTTAGTGCAGTGGGGTCTCTGCTCCATCTCAGCCACAGAAAGTTTCCTACCTCGTTTTTTTTAGCATTAAACAGCATCAGAAACTAAAAGCTTTAACACAGATTGCAGGTAGGAACAGTGCATTATGTCCCACGTGATTTTATATTTAGATGTGGGGAACCCATCTCAAAATATCAGTGCTTGTTTCTAATGCTGCTCACTTCAGCCTCCCTCTTGGGAACAAGGTAAAGGGCTTTTCACTGTTCCTAAAATCAGAGTAGTACCCAATTTATGAAGTCAGGTGTGAAAAGAGAACTAAATTTGAAGATCACATTTGACATAAACATGGACTAAATCTGTAGCATCAGCCAGGTGTGAGCTTCCCTTCCAGCAGGAGGGTGGAGATGTGATGCTAAAGGATTAGTTTTCTCTGTTTCAGGCACTGATTCAGTGTTTGCATGTCAAGTCTTGAGCCCTTCCACAAACAGGTGAGGCTGCAGAACATCCCCTTATTAAGGTTTATCCAACCCACTATCAAAAGGTGTGTCTAATATTAATGACATGTGAGTGAGAGTCACCCCACCCAACTCTGGACCTTCACGAGGTATTGCTAATCCCTGCTGGACTCTTTAAAGCTCCACTAAAACTAAAACCCAGAGCCAGTTCTCAGTTCTGACTTGCTTCCAGGCTCTCTAGAGGTGCCTCTTTACCCTCCATCTGCTGTGAAGGGGACGAGGATGGCAAGGACAGATGTGGCCACTTGAAAACATAAGTAGCATTTATCTCATGTGCCAGCCTGAGCACAACATTCTTCTGCCAGGACTTTGTATTTCTCATTCCTGGTGTCTTGTGAAAACGCTGAGGCAGCAGCACCAGTGACAGCTGAGAAGAGAAGCTCTCACTCTGCTCCATGCTTACAATGTCCTATTTTAGCAGAGAAACATAAGGAATGCAGGGT
This sequence comes from Lepidocolaptes lacrymiger, assembly GCA_035584035.1. NCBI lineage: Eukaryota > Metazoa > Chordata > Aves > Passeriformes > Dendrocolaptidae > Lepidocolaptes > Lepidocolaptes lacrymiger. Next base: position 4,370,097 of record JAXCLP010000063.1, on the reverse strand, counting down.
TTGGTTTCTTTTCCCTCACTCCTACTTAAAGCACATCTACCACTAACATCTCTGCTCCACTGTGAGGACACCTGATGTTCCCTATGAAATTCTGGAAGCATCTCCCTTTTAATGACTTATTAACAGTCTGTTGATTTTAAGAGAGGAAAAAGAGAAGTGAAGTTTGTGTGTTTGATGCTCTTGCCTTGCTACATGTCAAAAACCACAGGCATGATCTGTGGCAGCTCCGAGAGCTTCTGGTGACAGTGACACTGGATTTGTGATATTATCAGTTCCTTATTTAAAAGCAGTGAGAGAATTTATCTGTTTTATTGGCTTTAGGATCACACAGGCAGGCTTGAGCAGGAGATGACACGACTACAAACTTGCTGGGTACAGCAGAACACTCAGTGCCAGCCCTGTCTGTGCCCACAGCACTGTGGCATTTGTCACATCCTCCGTGGCTGTGCCACTTGCAGTTTGTCAGAGCCACCTCCCGTCTTCACAGGGCTGTTTGGATGAGGCAGTGATCAAAAAACAGATAAAGTGCCCAAATCTTTATTGTCCACTTGAGGAGAAATGCATATGGAGATGACTTTCTTCCTCTCCAGGTGCCTGAGACTGCTCCTAGGAGACATTGCTGAGATATTCCAACAGGAGCTGGGCTTGGGACAGCACTGGAACCTCGGTGACCAACAGCTGAAAAGTGAGTTTGCCTCTAAAAAGTCTCCTCTTTATGCAGTACTGCAGAGTTTAAAGCTTTTAAAGGACTTGTAAGGTGTCCCTTAGTATTGGATTACGCTGCTTTCTGCCCTTTGAAGTTGTGAGCAAGGGCAAAGAGACCATCACCCAGCAAATGTGCTGGCAGGAGCTCTGGTGGGATGAGCTCCTTCTGCTGTGCCAGATCCTGCAGCAGATCCTCACTGTGGCAGCTCAGCTCCTCCTGGATTGCTCCTTAGGACACAGGCATCATGAGAGAAAAATCCTCTTTAAAAATTCACCTGCCATTCAAAGAGGTCTCAAATGAGTTTGTTTATTAGAGCAGAATCACCCACACCGAGCTCCAGTCTGTGTTCCAAAGGGGCTCTGGGGAATACTCACCTCCCACGGGCTGCACTGAACAAACAAGTACAGCTGCTTTGCAAGTCCACAACAAGAGTTTATTTCACTAGGTCATAATATTCAGCAACATATTCCTGAACAAGAACAAGAGCAACAAAAGGAGTCTGGGCACCGCCGAGCCGTCTCCTCCTGCATCACACAGCCTGCACACCCCCCCCGAGTCCTCTCACCTGTGTCCTCACCATACCAGTCGCTGTGAATGTCCACCATGGAGCTCACGGCCACCCCTGCGTCCTCCGTCCTGCCCTCCAGCCCCCTCACAAAGTGCTGCACCACGTCCTCCTTCCTCTGCGCCGAGCTGTTGCGCAGCAGGGCCTCCAGGAACTGCTTCATGTGGTAGTTGTTGCAGGCCAGGTCCACGGGCTGCCCCTCCTCCATGTGCTCCAGGGCCAGCGGGGCCGGGAACTGCGGCAGCCGCTCGCCCGCGTCCCCCTCGCCCTCGTCGGGGTCGAACTCCACCTTGGGCTCCACGCCCTTGGGCAGCGATGAGTTGACACCGTCCACGGGGTCTCCGCCGAGGGGGTCCCGCACCACCAGCTCCAGGGGGTGGCAGCCCAAAGCCCCCTCCTTCTCCTGCAGGGCCGAGCCGGGCGCGGAGCCCTGGTGGCCCTTGGGCCCGAAGGACGTGCCCTCCCGCGCCGAGCTCCCGCTGTCGGCCTGGTAGAGAGCGGCCTCACGCTCGATCTTCCTGCAGATGTCCAGCGAGGACCTGATGTAGGCCTTGCAGAAGTTGACCACGTCGGTCATCTGCAGGTAGCTGGCGGCCGACATCACCTCGATCACGTTCTCCCCGCACAGGTCCAGCTTGCCCGAGTAGAGGAAGTCGAGGATGACGGAGAAGGCCTCGGAGGTGACGATGTCCAGCGAGGCCGTGCTGTGGCGCCCGCTGTCCTGGATGTAGTGGATGAGCAGCGCTCGGAAGTAGCCGCTGTTGGCGAAGAGGATGTTCTTGTGGGCCTTGAAGATGCGGCCCTCGACGATGATGCTGCAGTCGCAGAAGAAGTCACGCTTGCGCTGCTCGTTCAGCTCCCCCAGCAGTTTGGTGTAGTAGGACTGCACCTCCATGGCTGTGGGGACAAGGGCAGGGTCAGCACGGGGGTCAGCGGGGACACAGGGACTGCCACCACCCCACCGCGGGGCGGAGGGCATGGGGGGACATGGAGGGGACACGGGGACACAGAGGGGACATGGGGACACAGAGGGGACAGCGGGCACAGCAGGGACAAGGGGATGTAGCAGGGATAGGAGGGACACAGACGGGACAGTGGGGACACAGCAGGGACACAGAGGGGACAGCGGGGACTTGGGGACACAGAGGGGACATGGGGACACAGAGGGGACATGGAGACCCGGGGAACAGGGATAGGAGGGACACAGAGAGGACAGTGGGGCACTGAGGGAACAGTGGGCACAGCAGGGACAGGAGGGACACAGAGGGGACAGCATGGACATGGGGACACGCAGGGGACAGGGGGACACAGTGGTGACAGCTCCAGCCCCCCGCCCGCGGGAGGCACCGGGGATGCTCCGGGACGCCCAGCACCGTCCGGACTTATCCTGCCCGGTACCGGCACCCCTCCCTGCCATAAAGAACCACCTCCCCGGTACCGCCATCCCTCCCTGCTCCCAGGGATCACCTCCCCGGTGCCCCCCGCTCCGCGCTCACCTCCGCCGGTGCCGGGCCCTGCCGGTGCCTGCCGGTCCCTCCCGGCCGCCGTACCGGGGGCGGGGCGGGAAGTGACGTCACAGCGCACGGGGGTGAGGGGTCGGTAAATATTGGTGACGTCACACCGCCAAGATGGCGGAGGGGTGAGCTGGGCAGGGCCCGGGGCTGGGGCCGGGGGGGGTGGGTGTGGGACATGGGGTACGGGACATGAGGTACGGGATATGGGGTGTGGGACATGGGATATGGGGTACGGGGTGTGGGATTTGGGGCTGGGGTTGGGATATGGGGTGTGGGATGTGGGGTTGGGATACGGGTCTGGGCTTGGGATGTGGGGCTGCGGTTGGGATTGGATTATGGGGCTGGAGTTTGGGGTCGGGATCCGGGTCGGGATCGGGGTCTGGGGCTTGTGGTCGGGATCTGGGTCAGGATCTGGGACTGGGGCTGGATCTGGGTAGGGATCTAGGGCTGGACTCTGAAGTCGGGATCAAGGTCTGGCCCAGGCTCTGTGTGTGTGTGTGTCTGTCTGTCTGTACCCATCTGTGTGTCAGTCCGTGTGTCTATGTGTCAGTCCGTGTGTGTGTGTCAGTCTGTGTGTCCGTATGTCCTGACGTGCTGTCCCTGCCCTGTCCCGCAGGGAGGACGGGGGCTGGTGGCGCAGTTGGCTGCAGCAGAGCTACCAGGCTGTCAAGGAGAAGGTGAGACCCGCGGCCCGGGGGGATCCAGGGGAACTCAAGGGGGTCCAGGGGGGCCTGGGTGCCGTGCAGGGGTGTCCTGGCTCGGGGGAGCAGCCGTGGGACACTCACCCCTGAGCAGGGAGGCCTTTGTGGTGTGTAATTTCCTGCCTGTGACAGCACTGCTGGTGTTAATTATACACAGAACTCAGCACAAGGCTTTTCCTAACCTGTATTTTTCTCTTCTCACCTTGAAAGAACCCTCCTACTTTAGTGGTTTGGGTATAGCAAATGTTGTTATTAACTGTTGTTCGGGTTAATTCTGGTTGGCTCCTGCCTTACCCATTGCACAGGCAGGGGCAAGGGCTCACACTGGGCTTGATGTAACAGGCTGGGTGTTGCTGGAGGGCCAAAACACACACAACAATCCCTCTGTTGTGTCCTTGCAGTCCACAGAAGCCCTGGAGTTCATGAAGAGGGACCTGGCAGAGTTCACCCAGGTGGTGCAGCATGACACGGCCTGCACCATCGCAGCCACAGCCAGCGTGGTCAAGGACAGGCTGGCGGTGAGCAGGGGCTGGCACAGGGAAAAGGGGGGGCACAGGGTGGTCCTGCCCCTGGGCACACTGGAAAAACCCCAGCCATGACCTTCAGGTTTCCTCTGCAGTGCAGGGTTGGTGGTGAGCACTTTGTGGGGTTTCCTTGTAGTGGTGAGGAACTGCTGGAGGTCACAGAGTCATGGAACGCCTTGGGTTGGAAGGGAACTTAGAGATCATTTGGTTCCACCCCCTGCCATGGGCAGCAACACCTTCCACTACATCAAATTGCTGCAGCCTGGCCTTGGACACTTCCAGGGCTGTGCAGGTGGGATCCTGGCAGTGTCACTGTGTATGACATTGGATCTCCCCCTGGCTCTCACCCTCAGCCCTGCACAGCTGCTGCTGGGACAGTCCAACCCCAAACCAGCCTGGCCCAAACCTGGCTGTGTCCTTCCCACAAAGCCTGGCCTCAGTTCCCCACAGACCTGTTACAAATCCTGCCTGCCTGAGGTAGGAGGTTCCCACCACACCCTTCCAGCCCAGGAAGCACCTTCCTTAGCACCTCCTTGAAGGGAGAGACATCCTGCTTTGTTAGAGGATCCTGTCCAGAAAGTTCTGAGCTTTGTGCTGCTGCTGCAGACACTGTTACTGTCACTGACACTGTGCTGCTTCTTCTCTTGAAGAGGACAGAAGTCTCCTCAGGTGCCACCGAGAAGGTGAGGAAGGGGCTGTCTGACTTCCTGGGGGTCATCTCGGACACATTTGCCCCCTCCCCAGACAAGACCATTGACTGTGATGTTATAACTCTGATGGCAACACCCTCAGGTACCACCGAGCCCTATGACAGTGCCAAGGTGAGTGTCCCAGCCCAGGGAGAAGCTCTGGGAATGTGGAATCCTGAGCCCTGGCCCTGGGGCTCTACTGCTGCCCCTCCCCTGACAGCTCTGCCCTGTGTGTCTCCTCCAGGCCCGTCTCTACAGCCTCCAGTCAGACCCAGCCACCTACTGCAATGAGCCCGATGGTATGGGGGATCTGGGAGGGGTCTCAGGGGGTCTCTGGGGTCCTGCCCAGCCCAGCTGGCCCTCATGGGGGTCTGGGATCCATGGGGAATTCCCCAGTGGGGCTGCTGGCTTGGTCTGCAGCTGGGATCACCATTCCTGGAGAACACATCTGTCTCTTGTGTTAGGGACCAGCTTAGGCTGAATTTAGGCCCAGTTTAAACTGGTGCTCCATGGCCTTGTGACACTGTGTGGGCTTCCAGCTCCACATCTCCCTCCTCCTTTGCCCCAGTAGCATCTTTCCAATTAAACTCCCAAACCCCTTCCTGCTTGCTTGTGCCAAGTCCTGTTATCCCTGTGCTTGCCCCACACAGGCCCTGCTGAGCTGGTGGAGGCCTGGCTTGCTCAGTTCAGCCTGGAGGAGAAGAAAGGGGAGGTCGCAGAGCTCCTGGCAACCAGCCCATCCATCCGGGCCCTCTACACCAAGATGGTGAGGCCCTGCCTGGCCCCTGTGGGCAGCCCCTCGCCTGGGGAGTAGTGCAGGGAGGCCCTGGGGCTGGCATGGAAACAGCTGTGATTGTGTGGGGATTGGGCAGCAGGTTGTGGTTTTATTCCATACTTGTCCTGGGCCTGGAACAGGAGCTCCTCTGGAACTTCCAGTGTGTGTTGGAGCCTCTGCCAGTGCGTGCCTGAGGCTCAGCCCCAAAACACAGTGCCCTGCATGGTGACCAGGGGTAGCTGCAAGGCTTGGGAGGAGAGGGGGGCATGGCAGCAGCTGCAGAACCTCCCTCTGAAGGGGCTCATCCTATTCCCATGTCACTCCCAGGTCCCCGTGGCCGTGTCCCACGCCGAGTTCTGGCAGCGCTACTTCTACAAAGTGCATCGCCTGGAGCAGGTGGGTCAGGGCTGGGGGGCTCCCTGGGGGTGGGCACGGCAGCCAAGGAGCCCTCCGAGGCAGACCAGAGGCAGGAGGTGCTTTTCCTGAAAAAGCAGGGGTCAGGGCTGCCTTCTGACTGTCCCTGATGCAGAAATGCCCTAGGGAAGGAGGGGCTGGGGACTTGTGTGGCTGCTGACGGTGCATTCCCTGCAGGATGAAGCCCGGAGGGAGGCTCTGAAGCAGCGAGCAGAGCAGAGCATGCACCAGGAGGAGCCAGGCTGGGAGGAGGATGAAGGTGGGCCAGATTTTGGGGTTGTCTGGGGGGCTTCTCTTCGCTCCCACAAATCATGAGGGGCAGTGGAGGACCAGTGACAGGACCCGAGGGAATGGCTGGAGCTGTGTCAGGGCAGGGTTAGGTTGGATCTCAGGAAAAGGTTCTTCCCCCAGAGGGTGGTGGGCACTGACCAGGCTCCCCAGGGCAGTGGGCACAGCCCCGAGGCTGCCAGAGCTCCTGAAGTGTTTGGACATTACTCTGAGGGACAGGGTGGGATTATTGGGATGTCTGTGCAGGGCCAGGACTGGATGGTCCTTGAGGGTCCCTCCCAGCTCAGGATACTCCTTGATTCTCTGAAATCCATCTCCCTGCCCAGCTGCTGCTGTGCTTGCTGAAACATCTCTTGCTTCTCTTCTGCCTCCCTACAGAGGAGTTCTTGGGGATGTCACCCCTGCCTTGTGCAAACATCACATTTCCAGAAGCAGCACAGAAAGAGCCTGCCCTGGCAGCCCTGGAGGGATCCCACCCCACTGCTCCCAAGGGCCCCTCCGAGGGCAGCTGGGCCGCCCTCCCCCCGGAGCAGAGCCCCTCGGAGAGCAGTGAGAGCGTGTCCCTTGTGACTCAGATTGCAAACCCTGCCTCTGTGCCTGCTGCACAGCTACAGACTGGGACCACAGACCTCTGCCAGAGGCTGCAGGAGGCCACCTTGGAAGAGCAGAGCTCCCTGCCAAAGCCCCCAGAAGCTGCTCAGCCTTCTGCAGCTGCCCAGGAATCAGCAGCATCCTCGGAGCCAGCGGCTGGTACAGAGCTCAGAGAGGGGGAGAACAAAGGCCAGGGCAGGACAGAGACTCTGAGAGAGGAAGGGCCCACAGATCTACGGGTCTTCGAGCTCAACTCGGATAGTGGGAAATCCACCCCCTCCAACAATGGCAAGAAAGGTGTGTGTTGGGGGCCACACTGGGCCTGGGAACCCCCTGGGGGTGGCAGCTCTGGGGGAAGGGGCTCTGGTTTTATGGTGATGGGATTTTGCCAGAATGCCCCATGGAGGGTAGATCCTAAGGGCTGAAGCTGAAGTAAATCCTTATGCTGTTGGGCAACATTGCTTTGGTCACATCAGCTGGTGACAATCTGCTCTCAGCAGGCCTGGTGCCACAGCTGGCTCTGTCCTCATCCCTCTCCTGAGCCCCATTCCATGTTCCCTCAGGAGAATGGAGGGTGAGACTTCTCCAGGACTGAGATGAGGGCCATGTCACAGCTCTGGCAGGCTCTGTTTCCAGGCCTTTCCTTGCAGGGATACAGCCTTGAGCAGAGCCTGCTGCAGCTCTCCCAGGATTTTGGGTGTGCTGGGGCTGGGCTTTGAAAGCATCCACCTCTCCCACTTGTCCCAAACCAGCCCTTGCTGTGAGGGAAGCACAGCCCAGTCCATCCCAGTCCATCCCAGTCCATCCCTGGCAGCCTGCTCCTGGGAATGTGGAGGCTTTCCCTCCTCCAACAGGCTGTGGGAGCTCTGACCCTTGGGAATGCCAAGGATTTGGGGCCTGCTTGGGCAGCTGCAGAGTGTCTGGAGAGCAGATGCAGCTCTGGTGGCTCAGTGGGGCTGTTTGTGGTTCCAGGCTCCAGCACAGACATCAGTGAGGACTGGGAGAAGGACTTTGATTTGGACATGACTGAAGAGGAGGTGCAGCTGGCCCTGTCCAAGGTGGAAATGTCTGGGGAGGTGAGTCAGGGGGGGCAAAATTGCTCCTCAGAACCATCACCAACCCCTCAGGGTGATGCTGGATAAGCAGAGAGGGCCTGGTGGGGTGTGCAGGCTTCCCAAGGGGAATAGAGCAGGAAAATCCCAATCCTATTGGGAGGGTGTGGGGGTGTGAAGATACATCAGGCTTTGTGCAGCTGCTCTGGGTGGGAGGAGCTGTCAAGTTCCAGAACCAAAATGAGAGATGTTCCTCTTGTTTGCAGCTGGAAGATGAAGAGTGGGAAGACTGGGAATAAACCAACTGCTTCCAGTGTGTGTCACAGGCTCATTTCCACCATCGAATGTGAATCAGACCACGGACTGGCTGTTCCTTTGTGTGTGACTGTGCTGGGGGTTGCACTTCCAGGCTGGAGGAGTTTCATTCCTGCTGAATCCTGTGGGCAACTCAAGTGACCCTTTCAGATCCAGGAGGAGGAGGAAGCAGGAGGTCTCTGGCACTCATAGCTCGTCTTCTCTGTAGGTCCCAGAGAGTGGCCAGGCCAAAACTGACCCCCCTGACGTGGTGGGTGGAGGCAGAGTGAGGGGTCCCTGGGGCACTCAGGCCCCTGGCAGGGGTGTTTGGTGCTGCCAGGTGCCAGCTGGCTCCTTGTTTGCTTGTTGTGTGCACATGTAACCCCCAGCTGAGAGGCTCCTGGATGTGGCTGTTTCTGTTCTGCTCCACACTCCTGGCCCAGGAGGAGCACACAGGGAGGGCCTGGAAGCTGGAGGTGCTGCAGGAAAAAGGCACTTGGCTTGTGGCTTTGACCCTGGAAAGAGCCAAACCCCCTGCCAAACCCTGAGCTTCTGCCTGGCTTTTTGTCTTGGAAACTCCTGTTTCCTGCTGCAAGAGCAGCAGCTCCTCCAAGAGCCAGGGCCTGCTGCTCCCCCCTTTGCAGCTGCACCACCTTCCTGCACTGGGTTTTGTGTCCTTCCTAGTTAAATTCTCCAAGCAAAGTACTTGTGGCTTGTCCTTACTTGAGCCCTGCTGGGTTTGGGTCACCTCTGGAGCCGAACCCCTCGTTGTGGTGCCCAGTTCAGCCCTTGCAAAGCCCCAGCCTGACCCACTGACCACTTTAACCTCTGCTTGGCCATTCCCTCTCCCAGCCTGGGGGGAGGCAGAGGCTCCCAAATGTGGGTGGTACCTGTTGGCTGAGGCTGTGTCCCCCCCTGACCCCTCATGTCCCCCCTGTGCCAGGTCCCACAGGCACCAGGGTCATGAGCTTTGCTCTGCTCACTTGGATTCCTTCCCTGAAGCCCCCATGACTGCTTGCAACGCTTCCTTCAGGCCTCTTTTGGGGGCAGTTTCCCTTCAATGACACACTATGTTGCTAATACAGAGTTACCCCAAGGGGACAGTGCCCTTGGTGCTCTCCCTGGCTTTGGGGTGGTGGGTTAGTATGTGATGCCTTTGTCCTGCCCCCTCCAGGGCTGCCCCACGAGCTGTGGGTGCCCTGCAGGGTTTGGACAGCACTAAATGGGGTGCACTTGAAAGAGTTGGGGTTTTGGGGTGGGTTTTCTGTGGTTTCCTCTCCCATGGGGACATTTGCCCACACAGGTGACTCCAGGTGGGAGCGTCCCAGTCCTGCCAAACCCCTGGGGACTGGGGACAGCTCTGCCTGGGGTGAGGTGGCTCCAGCAGAGCCTCACCTTGTCCTGGCTCAGATTTAGCTGTGGTGGGCAGGGGACACCAGGGAGGTGTCAGGGATGGGCCTGAGGGCTGTGTCCCCCAGGATTTGCTGGTGGCAGTCCCAGCTGGTCCCTGGGCAGAGCTCCAGGGGCAGCGCTCGCATCTGTGTCACTTTCTTCTCTTCTTTAGTCAAATTAACCCTTGGGTTGGTCGTGCAATATTCCCTGTTCTGAACTATTCTGCGTCTCCCTGAGCCTTTTCTAGCTGGGGTGAAAACCAGGAACAATTCTAACAGCTGGTAGTTTTGTAATGAGGACTTTCTCCAAACCTTTTACAGACTTGCAGTTAACAGCAATTAAAGGAACTCTCAGAGTCTCTGCCTGTCTGGGTGTTCTCATTCCCTGGGGATGGGGGGACACAAACAGGGCGATTTAGGGCTCAGAACACATGTGGGGTGTATGGAGGGGACATGGGGACAAGGACATGGGACAGGGTGTGAAGGGATGGGATGCAAGGGGTGGGACACAAGGGACAGGGCACAAGAGATGGGACACAAGGGATGGGATACAAGGGGTGGGACACAAGGGACAGGGCACAAGTGGGTCATAAGGAACAGGACACAAGAAGTGGGACACAAGGGACAGGACAAAAGTGACAGGTAACAGGACACCAATGACAGATGATGGGGCACCAGTGACAGGACACGAGTGGCAGGACACCAGCGATGGGACACAAGTGATGGGACACCAGTGAGAGGTTATGGGACATCAGTGACGGGACACCAGTGACAGATGATGGGACACCAGTGACAGGTGACAGACCACGAGTGACAGGACACGAGTGACAGGACACCAGTGATGGGACACCAGTGACAGGTGACAGGACACCAGTGACACGTGAAAGGACACCAGTGACAGGACACCAGTGACAGGTTATGGGACACCAGTGACAGGTGACAGGACACCAGTGACAGGACACTGGTGACACTTCGCGGCCAGTTCCACCCCCGCCCGCTGGGGGGCGCCGCTCCCCGCCCCGCCGCGCCCCGCCCCGCGCGCACAGATTTGTCCCCGCGCGGCCGCCGTCCGGCCCGCGCCCCGCCCGGTGCCGCCATATTGTGGCCGCCGCCACCGGAGCCGCCACCGGAGCCGCCGCGATGGGTGAGGGGCCACAGCGGGCCCGGGGGGCTCCGGGAGCGCCCAGGGGGGCTCCGGGCACTGCCGGGGGGACGGGGCACCCCCGAGGGGCTCGCCGAGGGGCCGGGCAGCGCTCACCGGCCCGCACGGCCCGGCCCGCGCCCCTCACCGGCTGCGCGGGGCTGAGGGCGGCGGGCGCTGAGTCACCCGGGGGGGTTGCTGTGAGGGGGCCGGGCTGGGGGCGGCGGGGAAAGGGGGGGTTGACCGCTCCGGGCGGTGCCAGCGGCGGCTTCGGGGTGCTCCGGGGTGGGGCGGGAGCTCTGAGGGGGTTTGGTGGTGAAATAGCGCGGGTTTGGGGTGTCAGGGCTTTAATATTCTGATTTTGGGGGTTGGTGCTGGAATAGCCCGGGTTTGGGGTGTCAGGGCTTTCATATTCTGATTTTGGGGGTTTAGTGGTGAAATACCCTGGGTTTCGGATGTCAGGGCTGTAATATTCGGGTTTTGGGGGTTTAGTGGTGAAATACCAGGGGTTTGGGGTATCAGGGCTTTAATATTCTGGTTTTGGGGGTTTGGTGCTGAAATAGCCTGTGTTTGGGGGTTTAGTGGTGAAATATCCCAGATTTGGGGTGTCGCTGCTGTAACACTCTGACTTTGGGGTATTTGGGGCTGTTCCTGCTGCATCCCCCGAGGTCAAACCCCTTGAGAGGCTGAACCTCCATCCAAGGCCGTGTGTCTGCTGAGCCCTGCTCGGCTTGAATTCTCAGAGCCCTGTTTAATTTAAATCCTGGAATTTGCAGGAGTTCGAGATTCAAGGAAGCTCTTCACAGCTTTAATGACCCAGAGGGGCTTTGGTTATTGTGGCTTCCATAAAGCAAAACTTCAAACCCCAATGTCACCAGAAACGTGAGTGGCAGGGAAGGGGTGAAGGAGGAGTTTGTTCCCATCTTTATAAGCAGCACCAATAAATACACCTGAAGGTTCCCAGAGGCTGCAGGCAGGGCTCGAATAAAACACAACTGAGTGTTGCCCTTCAAAAAGTGCTTTAATACCAGCAGGTTTTTGTTTTGACATATCTGAACTCCTGCTGAGGGAGGAGAGGTGGCTTCTTTTGAGGGTTTGGGTGGGTGAGGTGAAAAAGCCAAGCCTGGAGCAGCTGTGGTCTCCTTAAGGCACAGTAAGGATCTCCTGGAAGGGAGGATTAAGGTTTTGTCCTTTTTCCCTGCAATGTTGTCTTTTAACCAGGCTTGATTCAAAGCTTAATGGCTTTAAACTGGCAGAGAGTGGGTTTAGGTGGGATGTTGGGAAGGAATCCTTCTCTGGGAGGGCCTGGCAGAGGTTTTCCCAGAGAAACTGTGGTTGCCCCATCCCTGGGAGTGTCCAAGGCCAGGTTGGACCAACCTGGGCTGGTGGAAGGTGTCCCTGCCCATAGCAGGGGTGGGATGAGGTGGGTTTTAAGGTCCCTTCCAACCCAAACCGTTCTGGGATTCTGTGAAGCTTTAAAATTCCATTTGGGGTGGGATCCTGCTTGTCATAAAGAACTTTGCTGCCCTCTCCAAACCCCTCCTGTGATGTTCCAGAAGGCAGTGACAGTGGCTGTGTGTGCAGTGGCTGCTGCACCTCCCAGTCCTCAACAGCTTTCAAAGCTTAATTCATAGTTTGAGATGTAAAACCTGGACGGGAGTGAAATGTCCTTGGGCCTGTTGTGTGTGAAAACTGCTGGGGCAGTTTTGTGTGGAGCTGAGGAATTTGTGCACAGGAGCTTCCCATCCTCCCCACCACTGCAATTTTCCAACAGCAAGAGTTTAATATCCCCCTGCCTTGAATTATCCTAGTGAAGCATTTATTTGAAAATAAGACTTATCTGTTTCATTATTTTGGGTTATTAGGGCTAAATGGGGACAGCAGGGTTGTCACCCCTTCCTGCAGGCTGAAGGTGCTGGCATTTTTGTCGGGGATACTGTTGGAGTTTCTCATCAGTTCATTCTTCATTTGCTAAGCAAATTACATATTTAAATGTCTTTATAGTGCTATTTAAGCCATGGAGCAGTATGTAATGCTGAATTCTTAATAAAACTCCTTTGGCTGATGAATTTAACAGGTACTTGGCTGTTTTGCTTTGTTTGCTTGTGTTCAGGAGAGCAAACATGAACTTTGTCAAGGGGAGAGTTTGATCATTAAAACCATGCAAGAGTGAAAGTCCTGATTCCTTCAGCCTTGCAGCTCTGGGGCTGGGGAGGTCCAGATAAATCTGCTTAGCAAATCACACAGTCCTGTTTGTTTCTGAGGCAAAGCACACACTGGAAAGGATGGATTTATTGGAATTTTCTATGCCTCTGTAATGATCTCTGAGTGTTTCTGGTTGGTTTTAACCTGTAACTCTTGTGGGTTGAATTTGAGTCGATTTAGTGGAATTTAATCCCTGTTCTAGGGACGGTTGTGAGGGACTCTGAGGTGACACTTGTGCTTGATCATTCCACCCTTAAGGAAACCTGAACGTCTCAGAATATATAAATCAGGTTGAAGAGGATTTAGATCCCCCAAACCTCAGATTTTTGGGGTGAAAAGATCAAATCAGGAGGAGGTCGGGTGAAATTACTGTGTTGGCAGCTGGGCTGAGGAGTAGATGGGTTCTTTGCCCATCAGGGCACAGACATCCCAAAAGGAATCCTAATCTTGGCCTGCCCCTCGGGGCTGTGGGACTGTTGGTTTCCCCCAAAGAGAATTTTTGGCTGTCCCTTCCCCCTCCCAGCCCTGGCCCTCAGCGAGTGTTGCACATTCCAGTGGTGATATCACATCCCTGGCTCCCTGAACCAGGAGGGAACGAGCCAAATAGCTGCAGGGATAAGGGATTTAGCAGCACAGCATGTCCTGGGGACAGGGACAGGGACCTGGGGAATGGGGACGGGCTCTGGGAGAGCCTCTCTGGGAGCCTGTTCGTGGTAAACACTCAAATAACCCGTGTGAGAACATAAAAGAGCAGAGCAAATGTACAAACCTGACCTGCAGAAGGGACAGCAGGGCAGAATTGGGCCACTTTTGTGGGGTTTGAGGGCAGCTGGAGTAGTTCCAGCGCTGTAGGAAAAGCCCTGAGTTGCTGATTATTTGACAGGACTCCTTGTGTAGTTTTTCTCCTGTTTAGCTTTGTTTTCCCTCTGCCTTCTGAGCCAAGTGATTTTTTTTGTTTCTCTTTTTTTTCCTATTACTTCACTGCAAAACTATCAAAGTGACAATAAAGGAGTCTGGTTTTGAGTAACTTCTGGTAGCAATTCAGAACTGTGTTTTTATATAGTGTGTACAAATAATTCAAATACTTTTATGTATTTGTTCCAACCGACTTCATTTAATTTGTATTTAAGTAGTACAGACTATTTAGTCTTTTCTGTCTATAGTTCAAGTTGATAAAGTGGTGGTGGAGGCACTTTTAATCCTCTTGAGATGTTAACTATGTTAGCCAGCAAGGAGGCTGCTTTGGGATTTCAGGGAAGGCCAGGGAATATGGTCAGGAGGGCTCATCCCATGAAACTCTCTAGTTCTCTCAGTGTGGTGCTGCCACTTACCTAATTTAGGGGAGGTTTCATTGTAAATGACCAAGTTTATGCTATCCCAGGGAAAACTTGGGTGAAGGGACCTTTGGAGGTCACTTGGCTTGGGGCTGGGCACTAATTGGCAGGTTAGTGCTGATGAAGTTCACCAAGTGTATTGATTTACATATGCAAAATGCTGCAGCCCTCCTGGCCAGGCTGTGCCACAGGTATTAAGAGACACCTTAGAAGGTTCCCTCTCTGAAAGAGCTCTTTTTTGGCTTAAAAAGAGCAGTGTCAGGTCTGTCAGTGAGTTCCTGGCCTGGCCTTTCACTCTGACTCAGCAGCAAAAGTCCCTGCAGTGACTCAGCTCCCAGGGTTTATTTATTCAGCAGCTGAATAAAACGTTTGAAGCCACTGCTTTTTGTCATGCAGAGAAATGGGAAGAGGCAGAGTTGGATTCCTGATGGAGGAATATCAAGAAGCCATTATATTATAATCTTGGCCCTTGGAATTACAGTTTTGGCTGAACTGCTGCAGTTTCTGTTGGCTTTACACGGGATTTGAGTGCTCTGCTCAGCCTTCAAAAGCAACCTTTCACACTGTTTCTCCTTTCTTTTAAGTGGTAAATACCTTCTCATCCCTCAATTTATAAGGATTGCTTCCCCATTCCTGACAGCCCAGGTTCTCCAGTAGCCTGGTTTAGTGGGTTTTGTGGGTTCCCACTGATAGAATTTGAGTTTATAATTAACACAAAGCCTGCCTTGCAGATGAACTGGATATTTTATACTGAAACACTGCAAGTACAGAATCTGTCCATGCCTGGCATCCTGCTGTTTTATTCCACGTGTTTGAGCCTGCTGGAATCTGTGCTTCCTTCAGTGACTGAGCTCACTGTGAGCTCCTGATCCTGCATTTGTCACATCCATCCATTGCCATGGAAATTGGGTGTCGTGTCACAAATCAGCATCCTCATGTCACACAAGTGTGGACACATGATGGACTGGGAAAAGCCAGTGGGAATCATCTGCAGGGATAAAAGTGTGGGAGGGAAGATGGGAAACAGTGCCAGAAAGTGTTGCACAGTGATGTGAAAAATCACCCTTCAGGTCTTCTTGTGTCTTTGGGATTTCCCTGCAGGATAACAGTGTTCTTGATGCTCTGGCACTAAAAAAAAGAAGTAAAAAATAGAGCCTTAAAGGACAAGGTGCTGAGTGTTCCTGAGTGTTCCTGAGCCCTGAGCAGGGCTGAGTGTCTCTGGCTGTTCCCCAGCTCTGGGGCTGCAGAGCTGAGCGGGGCTGGGCCACTTTGGAGGCAGCTGAACTGTCATGTGTCCCTTGGCTATTTATATGACTGCCTGGTAATCCCGTGTGTCCTCACTTTTTCCTCCTCCTTTTCTTAAAAACCACCTTTTAATTGGACACTTTGCTTTCCAAAAGGAGGATTAAGATTCTTAAGTTGTTTTCAGAATGAAGCTTTCAACTCTTGCTCTCCTGTGTGGCTGCTTGAGCCATCAGCACTGGGGTGACAATATAAACACACAGCCTATAACATTTAACAGGTACTTAAATACATCTTCTGAATTAAAATCTATATGTAGATGACAACTTGCTGCTGTACAGATATAAACCCCTAAAGCCTCTAGATTTGCATCTTGTTTGGTGTCATTTTAGCTGTATTTTGTGAAATTTTTCATTTTCCCTGTGTTTTCTCGTTCCCTGGTGATGAAATGCTGGACATTTGTGTGTTGTGTATTTCTTCTCTTGGCTTGGCTGTGGGTTTTCAGGTCTGAAGCTTCTCCCCTTGATCTTGGAAGGGCTCCAGAGTGGCTGGAGGCAGTTGATAAGTCAGAAGCTTTCTGAAAGCCATGGGGCTGAGGGTGCCTCAGGCTTGAAAGGGGGGGATAAGGAGATAACACTGCAGACTTTCACAAAACACTTCCCTTGGCTCTTGGGAGGAAACAAAGATATCAATGTCCATGGGAGTTCTGGAGGAGTAACTTTGTTCAGGATTAGTTGTGACTCTGATTCCTTCCTGCCCTGAGAAAGGCACAAATGTGCAAATAATCTGTATCAGAAACAGGAGAGTTTGGAGAGATTCAGAAGGGTACTCAGACATGCTCAGAGCAGTGGGTTGCAGGGAGGAATTGCCATCCTTTCATTCTTGGCTTACTGCTTGGCCCTGGCTGCCCTTAGCTGTGCCAGATAGTGGAGTGTCACTTCCCTGACTTGGAGGCAAACCCAGGGAATCAGGTTGGAAGTGCTGCATTAGTCAGCTGTGAACCAGCAGGAGAAGTAGGTCAGGGGTTGGAGCAGTACCTGGTGGGACACGTGGGCTGGACCTCATGGACAGCTCTGCTCTTGCAGGGAGTTGTTATTATTATAAAATCAAGGCCTTGGGTCTGTTGGGTTTTTGCCTTGCAATGAACTCTGCCTGGGGAAAAACATCCAGGTGGTGTTTATGCCATGATGATACCAGGGAAGTGACTTTGGTTTTCAGCACAAGTTGAGTTTAGTTATGCACTTTGAGTAAATAAATCTGTTTAATCTAAATACTCCCTGCTTCATGCACAACGGGGTTCCTTGTCAGGAAGGACACGTGGATAGAGGAGCAGAGAGTGGCAGGGGCTCTGAGGGTTTCTCTTTGTATTCTCTGAGCAGAAAACTATCGAATGAAGAGTTACAAGAACAAAGCCCTAAACCCCGAGGAAATGCGCCGGAGGAGGGAAGAGGAAGGAATTCAACTGCGCAAACAGAAACGAGAGCAACAGGTAACTGTCACCTTGAGTAGGTTGTGTACAGCCTTAACACAACCAAGATTGTGCTGCTGCCTAACTGGAATCTTCAAGGATCTGTGCATTAAGGTTTGTTGGCAGTCCTCTTATTTTTCCTGTTCTAACTGAGCTCTTGCTTTTCTCTTTTTCTTTGGACCCAGCTCACATGGAGAGCTTTCCAAGCACTTTCTCCTTGGGGGACTGGAGGTTTTTAGTTCACAGATCCTTGTTGTTAAAGGTGGTGGTGTTTTTTGGTGGTGTGTTGTGGTTTTTGTTTTTTTTAATTAATGGGATTATTTCCTCAAGAAACAGGAAGAACAAGTGAAAGTATTTCTTAACTGTGAGATGTATTTTTTGGGCTTGAAGGTCTATGAAAGCACAAGGTGATATCTGTGGGACTAAATGTTTGCTCTGTTGGAGCATCACCTGTAAGCTGCCTTTTGCCCAGTTTCCCTGACTTGTTAGCTCAAATTCTGCACTGCCTGTACCAGTGTCTGAGTGACTTGGGCATTTGCATATCTGAGGGCAAGACTTAGCACGTTTTATTGTTGGGATTTGTGTGCCAGGCTAGTCCTGAGAGCTGTTATTAATGATCCTTTTTATTCAGGTTACCTTCAGTCTTAGCTGAAGCGATCTTGGTTGAGGAACAAGAATGTCTAGTTGTGGAGCCTGTTCATCATTGCTTTCTAATAACAATTCCTGTGCTTTGTTCCCCCCCAGCTCTTTAAAAGGAGGAATGTAGAGTTGATCAATGAGGATGACTCCATGTTTGATAGTCTCCTTGTGGATTCCTACGTTAGTTCCACAACATGTGGGGTAAGGTGCCTTTCTTGCCTTGTTCCAGCTGTGCCTTCACATTCAATGCTTTGGGGGTGGGCAGGCCCTGGTTTGCCCAGAGAAACTGTGGCTGCTCCATCCCTGGAAGTGTCCAAGGCCAGGCTGGAGCAACCTGGAATAGTGGGAGGTGACATCTAGGACAAGATGATCTTTGAGGTCCCTTCCAACCCAAACCACTGTGGGATTCTGTGATGGCATGGACCTGACAAATGCCAACTGTACTTGTGAGACCATCAGAATAAGTTGTGCAGCTGGAACAGCCACAAACCCTTGGCTAGAATGCAAAAAGTAAATTTATTCCCAGTGGAGCCTTGTAAAGCTCAGTCCATGCCAGGGAATCACCACCCTGCTCTTCACACTGGATTATCAAGGGTTGTTCCCAGCTGCAAGGTCACTGCAGCAGATTTAAAATCCTCCTCCAGAGTTTCCCACTTTTAACCCATTCTTCCCAACAGCTTTGCAAGTGTGAACTGGAAAAGTCTATCAGGAAGTAATTAGTGTGCTGGGATCTCAAATTTGGAATCTTTGGCTCACTAGCTAAGCACAAATCATGGCAGGATGTTGTGTGTGATGCCTTAAATATGAAACTGGACCATTTTTCTGTCTCTGCATCTTTTCAGGAGGGATTGATCACAGGAGAAATGGTAGAGATGCTTTTCTCAGATGACCCTGACCTACAGCTGGCAACCACTCAGAAATTCAGGAAATTACTCTCCAAAGGTAAAAATAACTCATCCCTGCCATGGGATCTGACACAGCCTGTCTTTTGCAAGAGTTTGTGCACGTGTTGCTCTACAGAAACTTTCTTGGGGGCAAGAAATCTATAAATTAGACATGTGATAATTTATTGCTAATGATTGACAGTTGTATGAATTGTACAGAAAGTGATTCTGCAGATCTGTCCTAAATTTAGACCAACTTAAGATAATTAAATTAACCCTTCCTGCTTGTTACTCCCCTGCATGAGGCCTGAACACTGTTTTGACACTGCCTTGCTCTTTGCAGAGCCCAATCCTCCAATAGATGAAGTGATAAACACACAGGGAGTGGTGGAGAGATTTGTTGAATTCCTGAAAAGAAGTGAAAATTGCACACTACAGGTATTGTGTTATGAGCTCTTCATGGCCTGTAGCTGCTCAACCTTTGCTTAGCAATGTGAGCCCACAGGTGCTGCCAGGGGAAAGTGATGTTTTGAACCCAAAAAATGCATGTTATGTGATCTAGAGGAGAAGACAAAGGTAGCCTGCAATGCTTAGGCAAAAAAAGGAAATTATAAATAGCCCTAAATTGAATTCTTGAGAGAATGCTGGCAAAAATAACCCAATTCAGCTGCAGCAGAAGGGAGTTTGGTCTTCCTGTATCTGACATTGCTGGGAGCTGTTGGAGCCATGGGATAAACGTGCAGGGAGGAATTGTGTGAGGAAAAACCTCCACTATTGGAGGCTTTTAAGTAGAGGCCAAGAGACTGTTAGAAATGGGTTAGGCAGGGCTGGTCCTGCCCGGGGCAGAGGGATGGACAGGGTGGCTTTTTGAGATTCCTTCCAGCTTGGTAATAAGGCTGGTTACTTTGGAGGGGTTAAAGATACTTCCATACATGGAATTTGATCCGAGTTGATGATTCCTTTGATCTTTCCTCCTGCCCTCTGGCCCTAGGCCATGTGCCATGGGGGCTTAATTTCCAGAAGAACTGAGTGGAAATCTGTGTTTAAACCAGAGAGAGGCAAAACCAGGGAATTGCTGTCCAGCTCC
The DNA here is from genome assembly GCA_035584035.1 of Lepidocolaptes lacrymiger. Classification (NCBI taxonomy): domain Eukaryota; kingdom Metazoa; phylum Chordata; class Aves; order Passeriformes; family Dendrocolaptidae; genus Lepidocolaptes; species Lepidocolaptes lacrymiger. The sequence continues at coordinate 4,350,593 of JAXCLP010000063.1, read as the reverse complement.
TCTAGAACTGGAGATGTCTTTGGGGTGTCTGATGAAATGTAGATGTGAAAACTTTCTGCTTTGTGTGTTTGTGCTCTGTGTCTCTTCATCTCTCTGGCTGGGAAGTGGTTGTAGAGGTGAAATGATGTGACTGGTGGTGACATCTTCACTTGCTCATCCTTTGAGCAGCTGCAGCCTCTGAGAGGGTTTTCAGCCCATGTGGCTCTTTTATGGCTCAAGAAAATAAACCCCTTTGATTCTTTAGGTGTTCCCTTGGGATATGCTTCTTTCCCTCACAACCTCTTTAGTAGAAGTTGGAAGAATTGTAGCCAAAATGTAAAGATTTTGCTCAATCAAGCCTGTTTGATTTATGTTTTTGTCTTTTATTTGCTTGTTGCAGTTTGAAGCTGCGTGGGCACTGACGAATATTGCATCAGGGACTTCCCAACAAACCAAAATAGTCATTGAGGCTGGGGCAGTTCCCATATTTATAGAGCTGTTAAACTCAGACTTTGAGGATGTCCAGGAGCAGGTGAGGATCCCTCCTTACTTTGGGGCTGGGGCAGAACCACAGTGGGTTGCACACCATGGACTGCAGTGTTTCAAATGAGTGACCAGTGTCTCACAAGTGGCTCCAGACCACAGGTGGAAGTGTGGTTTGCCTGGAATTAGGGGACAGTTCTTTCTTAGCACACTGCCTTGTTCTTCCTCTGTTAGGAACTGTGAATGCTAAAACTGTTGCTGTTTCCTTTCAGGCTGTCTGGGCATTGGGGAACATTGCTGGAGACAGCTCTGTGTGTAGAGATTATGTCCTTAACTGCGCTATTCTTCCTCCCTTATTAATGTGAGTAGCCATCAACACTTGCCAGAGCAGTTCCTGGAGTCCCATTGTCCCACAGCAGCAATGCTGGAGCTGGGCCAGCAGATTCCCTGGTGGGGATCACTGGGAATCAAACCACTGGCACCAGATTAACTCTCAGTGCAGACAAGGATCTGATAGCCAGAGTGGGACTCGCTGCATAACACGCCTTCTCACAGCCCTGCACACTGCTCTGCATGTGGAGTGTGTCCTGCTGCAGTGTCTGGTCCTTCTGGGGTCACAGGGTGTCCCTCAGGCCCTGCTCTCTGCTTGGGGTATGGATTCCAGGGGCTTGGAGTGGGGGCAGCACACCCATCACAGTCACATCCATCTCTCAGGCTCTCGTAGCTCTGGAGGAATTAATCTTCATCCCATCATCCCTGGAAAAGTGAGGCTGTGTCCCAGTGAGCTGGTTCTCCTGTCCCAGTGAGCTGGTTCTCCTGTGCCAGGGGTGGCTCCTGACTCCTCATCCACAGGACTCTCCATCCTCCTCAGAGCTCACACACTGAGCAGTTCATGTCACTCGGTCTCTGGTGAGGACTGGGAGTGTCTGGGCTGAACTGGAACTCAGAGCTGCACTTGACTGGTGTGCCCTTCCTTTTGCAGCCTTTCTAGAGTGGAAATTGCCTTCCTGCCCCTGTCCCTTGGCACTGTTAGGAATTACAGCTGTTTATCCTAATGAGCAGTCTCAGGTCACTTCTCCTTTCACCTGAGGACAAGCAGCATGGCTTGACCTGCACCCAGTGAAATAGTGCTTTGATTTCCTTAAAATCCTGGTAGTTTTAATTCTTTTGATTCCCTTTACTTCCACATGAGGATTATAATTCTTGCTAATTCTCTCTTTAGGCTCCTTACAACATCCACCAGGTTGACAATGACACGAAATGCTGTCTGGGCTTTGTCAAACCTGTGCAGAGGAAAGAGCCCACCACCTGAATTTGATAAGGTGAGAAGAAATGTCCTGTAAGACACAGGCCAAAACCTTCCCTGCAGGGTTTCTCTGTCTAAACCCTTTTCTTAGGAACTGTGGGATTTTGAGACTTCGCTCAAAGGGTCACTAAAAACTTTTCTGAGACCTTAAATGCTACAAACCAGGACTTCTGCAGCCACATGGGAGCTGTGGCAGCTTCTCCTGTCCTGGGAGCCTGACAACGTCTTTCTGGCCTTTCAGGTGTCTCATCCTTCTTTGGTGGAACCAAAATGTTTTAAATCAATGTGTTTTCACTTTCTTTAAGTGAAAGCTCATGTGTCAAAGCTGGGAAGCCTGTGGTGAGGGGTGAAATCTGAGCTGAGTGTAAATATAAACCCACTTATACATGATTGAAGTCCTCAGAGGTGTAACTTGATGGTTGCTTCTTTGAATTATCAAGCAGAGAAATGGAACAGAATGGAGGAATGTAAGGAGCTTTCAAAGGGTGACCTGCACAACAACACCTGTCTCAGGAGTCTAGACCAGGTCTGGGAGGAAGGGATATAATTTGAGTATAGCAATGTTAGTGTGGCTTTGAACACTGTGATTAGGAGGTGTGGGAAGCTGCTGACTTGGGAGAAGGACCCTGTGGCAGTTCAGGCCTTGTCCCAGCAGGCAGCACAGCCCGTGGTGGCCCTGCACAGGGTGACTGACCCAGCTGGTGGCTCCTGTTGCAGGTGTCCCCCTGCCTGCCCGTGCTGTCCCGCCTGCTCTTCAACAGCGACTCGGACCTGCTGGCCGACGCCTGCTGGGCCCTCTCCTACCTGTCTGATGGGCCCAATGAGAAGATCCAGGCCGTGGTGGACTCGGGCGTGTGCCGGCGCCTCGTGGAGCTGCTCATGTGAGTGCCTGGGAAACTGGAGAGGGCTTGGGGGAGAAGTGGCTCCCCCTCACTGACCCCCTTTTCCATGATCCACTTCCATTTGCCTTTAGTGGCTGGGGTTTGCAGCTGCACCAAGTTTTCATCCCCAAGCCCTTCCAGATCCTCCTACCGGTCTAATCTATGCAGGAAAATAAATTCATTAACTTGTATTTCAATTAAAAGGAGCTGGGTTAGGATAAATCTGATATTCTAACACATCTTCCACTGAACAATGACATCAGGAACCTCCAAGTTTTGTGGGAAAAGGAACCTGCAGAGAGAGAGTGGGGAAGGAACAGAAATTCCCTGGAGTTCAGAGCTGTAGTTTGCTGGTTTGTCTTCCTGAGCTGTGTTTTCCAGTTGTACCTGACACTGGTGAAAAGACACCTGTGTTGGTCTCAACGTCAGTCCCCAAAACTGCAAATTCACTGATAAAAGAAACCTCATCCCTATAAATCTCTGAAATTGGAGCATATGGGTGTGGGCCAACTACACAGAGAGCGAGGAAGAACTTATTATGCAAAGGTCAGACTGACTCTTCTGTGAAGGGAGAGAGGATTGCAGGGTGTTGCTGTGTGCTCTCAACCTTCACACGTGCTTATGGGAGCCTAGTTATGAGGCAAATCACCAGTGGGTAGCAAAAGTCAGCATGGCTTTGTTTCTCCCATTTATTAATGTGGAAAATGGATATCCATGGGAAAAAGAGGATTGAGTTGGGATATGAAGGATCAAACTATTGCAGTTTTGTTTTCCGTGGCAGTTAAGTCAATTTGCTGTGTTTCTAAGGAAAAAATGCAGAGGAGAAAAATGGGGAGAGAATATTCTGGATATCCCAGTGATGTGATGGATTTGTTTGTGTCCTTGCCCCATTTCCCTGCAGGCACAATGACTACAAAGTGGCCTCCCCAGCTCTTCGAGCAGTTGGCAACATCGTGACAGGGGATGACATCCAGACCCAGGTGAGAGGAGAGGCCTTTCCTGCAGGGAATGCCCTGTCCATCAGCTCCAGACCTGGCTCTGGTGGTCTCACTTCTGCTTCCTCTCTCCAAAGGTCATTCTAAACTGCTCAGCCCTGCCTTGTCTCCTGCATTTATTAAGCAGTCCCAAGGAATCCATCAGGAAAGAAGCGTGCTGGACTATATCCAACATCACAGCTGGAAACAGAGCACAAATACAGGTACTTCCTTCTCCCACATTCCAAGCTCAGCATTAAGGATTTGCAGCTTTCTCCTTATCTGACATTTAGAGGCTGGATTTGTTCACCTTATTCTGCAGTAATTTGCAAATTTGCTGCTCCCAAACAAGCTGAAAAAGAGCTTGGTAATGGCACCAACACAGACCAGCCTGAAATGATTCCCACACGTTTGGATCATTGGAAGAAGAGGAGATACAGCCCCTTATTTCTCCATTCTCAATCCCTTTGAAGAGCTGGAGCTCGATGAGTTTTAATTATCCTTTTCCTGCCTACGTGGGAAGGCAGATCAGTGCTGAAAGCAATCCCACAGTCTTGATGCAATACCAGGGATTGTCTGTCGTGCTGTTATGGAATATCTTGTGTTAATAGGATTTAGCTGAGGAATAAACCAGAGCAATCTCTGGGGCTTGGGAACTTCTGTGGTGTTGGGAAACGGAGGTGGAGGTTTCTTTCAGGTGCTGGGAAGCCTTTTAGGACTGGTGTTGCCAATGCCACCCCCTGTGCCTGCCCTCTCTCCCCAGGCAGTCATAGATGCCAACATCTTCCCGGTGCTGATAGAAATCCTGCAGAAGGCAGAATTCCGCACGAGGAAAGAGGCAGCCTGGGCCATCACCAACGCCACCTCAGGAGGCACCCCTGAGCAGATCAGGTACTCCTGGGGCTCCTCCTGCCTCAATTCCTGGGAGCTTTGCCTCCATGGGAACTGTGAGACAAGGCAGGAGCTTGGGGAACCTCTGGAGAGCACCTGAGACAGGCAGAGCTGGGGCTGGATCATTTACTCTGCTTTCTCCATCCCCCTTTGGATAGTTTTAGGGAAAGCTGAATGTCCAAACTTGACAGATTTAATTCCAATGTGGGCTTAATTGTAGCAGCACCTGGATTTTCAGAATAGCTCCTTTTTTATTTTTCTTAAAGGAGCTTTCTGAAAAGAGGGGTTGGCGTATACAAGTACAAAATAAGTGTATAAAAATTAACCTTGCAGAGCAGCAAATGTATATTTTAAGGTAAATTCCTGTGGTTTAGTTTGACTTGTTCCCTTTGCTCCTCCAAACGGAGCAGAGGTGCTGCTTTCAACCCCTGAACACCAGGTGTGGTTGCTGGTGCTCTCTCTGCAGGTACCTGGTCAATTTGGGTTGTATCAAACCTCTGTGTGACCTGCTGACTGTCATGGACTCCAAGATTGTTCTGGTGGCCTTGAACGGGCTGGAGAACATCCTGAGGCTGGGAGAGCAGGAGGCCAACCAGAGTGGGACAGGGATCAACCCCTACTGCAGCCTGATCGAGGAGGCCTATGGTAGGTGGGGCCTTTGGCCACTGCAGGAGGCACTGAAGGGGTTGCTTTTCTGCTGAGTTCAGGGGTTTAGTGTATTCCAAAATAGCCAGGATTTGTTCCAAAGTCTTTTCAGGCTCGTGATTGGGTGAGGAGAAAATACTTGGAAGTAAAAACTATCAGAATTCTGATCCAGGCTTCCAGGACCTGGAGGCCAAGCTGATAGTTGTGGCTTGCACCAGCTGGGAGTGTTTACTCAGCTCATTTCTAGTTACAAGTGGCAATTCTGGGCCTAAAACTGCTCAAACTACCCAGTTGAACACTGGAAATCCAGGGAGACTTTGCTTTTCCCTGGAGCACCTTAATTTGGTGGGGGTGGAGGGGGTGTTGTCCTTCTCTCAGTGCTTTGAGGAGCAAGTTCTATTTTGGGCTGGAACTCCCTGTGTGCTGGCAGTGTCTGCTTTGCCCTCTCAGGCTGTTCCTCTGCGTGTCCTGATTCTCCCTGTAAGAACAATTCCTGGAATTCTTGGGGGTGTGTTGTGCTTGGATGTGCAGCAGTGGATTTAATTAGGGCAGCTAAAGCTGGAGGCTGCAGGCCCTGCTCCTGCCCCTCACAGCTCCCAAATTCCTCACAGCCAGTTGTTTCCATTTCACTGGGATGTGGTTTGGTCTCCACATCTGTATGAGCTAAACCTGCCAGTGGAAAGACATTAATGCTGCCCCAAAAAATGCAAACCTACCCAAAGCTCTTGCAGGGCAGAGGGATGAGGGTGGGAGTGGGAATAAATCTCAGGATAAAATACCAAGATTTCTTTGTTTCATCACATTCCAATTTTTTCCCCCTCCAAGGTTTGGATAAGATAGAATTCCTGCAGAGCCACGAAAACCAGGAGATCTACCAGAAAGCCTTTGACCTGATTGAGCACTACTTTGGAGTGGAGGACGACTCCTCTGTGGCTCCCCAGGTGGATGAGAACCAGCAGCAATACATCTTCCAGCAATCCGAAGCCCCCATGGATGGTTTCCAGCTATAATGTGCCCTGGGGAGAATAAAATACACCACAAACTTTCTGGAGAAGCACCTGGGAGCAGCTGCTGGTCCTTGCTGGGAAGGCTGAACAACACCCTGAGCTAGGAAACTCTTCTTCCTTCAAACAAAATACAAACAGCGCTCGGCCCTTGCGGAAAGAAGGGGATTTTTCTTATCCTTGTTTCTTTTGGCTGCTGCACACGTGTCTTTAATGCAGGAGGGACGTGGAGGTGACAGGTGGCACCTCCTGGTGGCTTGTTCTTTGTGGTGGTCCCTCCCAAAGGCAGTTCTTACCTCGGCTGCTCCCGGGAGGCTCCGGCCTTGGGTTGGGTGAGGACACGGATCAGAGGGAGTTTTCTGACCACAATAATTCTGGAAAACGTGGGTTGATCTATTTAATTTTTCTTTTTTTTTCTGTTTTTTTTTTTTTTTGCACATATTACTCTATTATAAAGACTCTTAATTGGCCAAGTGCAAAGTTTAACCCTGGCCTTCCTCCTTCAGTGGACAGTCCTGGTGAACCCAGGCCGAGTTCCCTGGAAAATGGACAGAAAAACAGGAAGTTCTCCCACTCTTGGGAAGATTTTTTTTTTCTTCTTCTGCTGCTTCCCTTTTGTCTAGATTTTATTTTGTTTTTTCTTTTTTTTTTAAGAACTGCTAGTGGTATTTCCAAGGATTAAAAAAAAAAAACAAAAAAAAAAGCACCAAGAGCCCAAAGATGGGAAACTGGGGTGGATTTTTTTCGGAGCAGGAAGCACAGCTGCCGTTGCACAGGTTTGGTTTGCATTGTACTGACTGACACCAGAGCTCTGAAATGCTGAAACCCACCTTCATCTTTACTTGAAATACTTTGTTTTCCGTGAGAACATGGTCTGAGTTCTGGGGTGGGTTTTTTTTCCCTGCCTCGGGGTGGTTTGGTGGGTTGGAGGTGGGGGCAGTGGTGGTGGGAGCTCCAGCAGCACCAGGTTTCCAGGTTCCCCTCCTGCTCACAGTTTGGATAATGTACATTTTACTTCAAAAAGAGCTAAAAAAAAGAGGCGAATATCTGTATTTTTTATATTATATATAGGTAGATATTTGTCTAATTGGGCCACAGAGTAAACTCTCTCTGGAATTGCTGCGATTCCCCTAAAGGAGCACTGTGAGGCAGGAACAGCTTGGAAACCCCCGGGCTGGGAGGTGCTGCTGCCTCTGCCCGCCCTGCGAGCCCCCCGCGAGTGACTTTGCCACGATTTCATTAAAAACACAGGAGAACACGCCGAGTTCTGTGGTTTTGGGGGGTGAGTCCCTGCGAGCTGCAGTCTGCGCTTCCCTGCCTTCCTCCTCGCCCTTTTTTGCCCTTTTCTCTTTCTGTTCTTCTCATTATCGACCGACACACCCCCAGCACGGGGCACGCCGGGAGCTGCAGTCCCCGGGGCCGCCATTCCCGGGCATCTTGGGATTCCTAGGCCCTTTTTCCTCCTTTTTCCCTCCCCTTCTTTTCCCCTTTTTCCACCCATTTCTCTCCCCGCCGGGCGCGCGCGGGGCACGCTGGGAGTTGTAGTCCCCCATCATGGCCGCCATTGCTGTAGTCCCCCATCATGGCCGCCATTGGTGTGGCATGCCGGGAGCTGCAGTCCCCATGGCCGCCATTGCTGCAGTCCCCATCATGGCCGCCCTTCGCGGTGCATGCCGGGAGCTGTAGGCGGCTCCGCCCCCCCGCCGCGCCTTCCCGGCGTGCCCCGCGCGGCGCGCTCTGATTGGCTGCGGGCGCGGGCGGGCGCAGGCGCGGCCGTTGGAGGCCCCGGGGCCGATCCGCTCCCTCAGCGCCGGCACCGGGAACACCGGGGCGATACCGGGAACAACGGGAGAGCCGGGAATACCGGGGGGATACCGGGAGCACCGGGAGAGCCGGCACCCATGCACCGGAGCGCACACCGCCCCCCCAGGAGCCGGGCGGCGCCTGCGTCAGAGCGCCGGCGCTGACGTCACGGGGGTGCGCGCGTGACGTCACGGGGTGAGGAGGGGGGGACAAGGGGTGGGTTTGATGTCAAGGGATGGGAATGGGATTGGGAATGGGAATGGGGATTGGGGTGGGATGAGGAGGGGATAGGGATTGGGATGGGGCGGGGATGGGGATGGGAAGGGAGGGGGGTCAGGGGGTGGGGGGAGGCGGGGGTGGCACCGGGGCCTGGGCCGGGCCTGAGGGGATAACGGGGAGGGGGAACAGGGAGGGGGACAGGCCTGGGGGGCGATGGGCAGGGCCGGAGGGGTGCCGGTTAAACCCCCCTGGCCCCGGTTAAACCCCCCCCGGGGTCTAGTTAAACCCCCCGGGTTCTGGTTAAACTCCCCCCGGCCCCGGTCGTTGCAGCAGCAGCAGCGGAAAAGGAGCGCCCGAGGCGCGGGGCAGGTGCGGGGGAAGGCGCTGCCCTGCGGATCCCGCACGGGGGCGGTGACACGGGCTGGGCTCTGCCCGCCGGGCTTCTTACTGGGAGCACTGGGAGCGCTGCGAGAGGGGCACGGGAAGGGGCTCTGCCTGTGCTGGGAACAGTCCCTGAGCTCCAGACTGGGAGCAGCCTGTGCTGGGAGCAGTCCCTGAGCTCCAGACTGGGAGCAGCCTGTGCTGGGAGCAGTCCTTGCGCTCCAAACTGGGAGCAGCCTGGACTGGGAACAGCCCTGAGCTCCAAACTGGGAGCAGCCTGGACTGGGAGCAGTCCCTGAGCTCCAAACTGGGAGCAGCCTGGACTGGGAACAGTCCCTGAGCTCCAAACTGGGAACAGCCCCTCCCCTCTAGACCAGAAGCATCAGCATCCTCAGCTCTTCATGAGGGTCGTTTCCAGAGCAGGAGGGTGAGAACACCCAAACCCTGCAGAGGAAGAGGGGTTGGGCATGAGGAGCTGGGATTTTGGGCTCTCCTCGAGCAGGATCTGGTGGGAATTGACCTCCCTGCTGGGAATGCCCCAGTCTCTGCGTCCCCACCCCAGTGAGGGGGTTTCTCTGGCACTTCCAAATTCCAAAAGTTGGCACAATGGGCAGGTGACTGCGGGCTGAGGGGGTTGTGCCCACCTGAGCAGGGGAGCTGTGCTGTCTGTGAGGGACAAACTGGGAACCAAGCCATGCTCCCCTCGTGGTGGGACCTTCTGCTGGGAGCAGGCTCCTTCCCAGGCCTGGGAATGACTCCCCAAACCTTCCTAAAGTCGCTGTTTGTTTCTGCAGAGCCTGAAAAAGCCCAAAGGCTGCGATGAAGAACCAGGGGGTGGAGACCAAAGGAGCCCCACGTGCCTCTGGTGCTTCCAAAACGAGCACGATGGGGCTGGAGGAGGGAGAGTCCCCAGAGGCTGCAGCACCCCCAGAAGGT
>JAXCLP010000063.1:4300494-4330721 GCA_035584035.1 Lepidocolaptes lacrymiger | reverse complement strand
TGGGATGAGATGGATGGGATGCGATGGGATGGATCCCAGGGAAGGAGCAGGATGGGATGAGATGGATGTGGTGGATCCCAGGGAAGGAGCAGGATGGGATGGGCTGGGGTGGGATGGGATGGGATGGATGTGGTGGATCCCAGGTGTGGGTGGGGTTGGGAGGGGTTGGGTGGGGATGGGATGGGATGGATGTGGTGGATCCCAGGGAAGGAGCAGTATGGGATGGGATGGTTGTGGTGGATCCCAGGGAAGGAGTGCTCCTTCGAGCAGCTGGAGCACGTGCGGGAGATGCAGGAGAAGCTGGCGCGGCTGCACTTCGGGCTGGACGTGTGTGTGGAGGAGCTGCCCGAGGAGCAGAAGAAGGCGGCGGCCGACAGGAACCTGGACCAGCTGCTGGCACACGTGAGTGGCACCCCTGTCCCCTGCCAGGGCCCGCTGCCCCCGGGCCCTTCCCCAGCTCCTCTGCCTTTGCTCCCACAGCTGGAAGAGCTCAGCAGCTCCATGTATCCTTGGGGGGTGACAGGGGGTGGCGGGGGGGTGGCAGTGGGGATAGTCTGGCAGTGAGGGTGGCAGGGCCAGGGGTGGCAGTGACAGTGACGGAGGTGGCGGTGATGGAAGTGAAGGAGGTGGCAGCGATGGTGGTGGCAGTGATGGTGGTGGTGGGTGGCAACGGTGGTGGTGGTGATGGTGGGAGTGCCAGTGGGGACAGTGGGGACAGGGACAGCAGTGGTTCTCCCCCTTGACCCGCGCTCAGACAGAAACTGCACCTGGCAGAGACCTCGGACCCCGAGGATGCAGCGGCCTGACCCTGACCCTGACCCTGACCCTGCCCCTGTCCCTGTCCCTGCCCCCGGCCCTGACCCCAAACCGAACCCCCAAAACCAGACCCCAAACCCGCCCCCCCCGGCCGGGCCCGTCGCGGGGCGATGACGTCATCCCCGCGCGCGGCGGGGCGGCCATGGCGGCACTGGGCCCGCGGGCCGAGGCCGAGGGGAGGCGGCGGCTCCTGCGAGCCCTGACCCGCCTGCAGGTGCGGGGACACCGCGGGGACACCGGGGGGACACGGGGAGGGGCGGGGGTGCGCAGCTGGAGGGGGGCTGGGGGTGGGGAAGGGCACAGCTGGATGAGCTCTGGGGGGACGTAGAGGGATCCTGGGGGTGTCACATCTGGATGGGGGTCCTGGGAGTTCCACATCTGGATGGGGGGCACGGGGATGTCACACCTGGATGGGGGTTCTGGGGGTCTCACACCTGGATGGGGGTTCTGGGGGTTTCACACCTGGATGGGGGTCCGGGGGTGTCACATCTGGATGGGGGTCCCGGGGGGTGTCACATCTGCCCGGCCGTGCCCCGGCCCCGCTCGGTCGCTGCGGAGCCTCCAGCGGTGGGCACAGGCCTGTGCCCGGGGGTTCCTGCTGCGGAGGCGGCTCCAAAGAGCCCGCCAGGACTTCGAGGCCGCCGTGCTGGAGATCGACGGGGACCTGCGGCAGCTGCGCTGGACGGGCCGGCTCCTGCCGCGGCCCCTCTTCGGTCCCGAGCCCCCCGAGCCCGCTCAGGTGCGGCCCCGCTGCCCCCGGGGAGGGGGAGCTGCTGCTCCGTGTCCCGGGAGTCTGTAATTCTGCCATTAAAAGAGATTGCCTTTATAACCAAAAGTGGTAATTCCATAACGCTGCCCTGACTCGGCCCCACTGGGGGTTTCTCAGCCCCCATTCCCTGCCCGACCTGCACAGGGGGGTCCTGTGGGGCTTGGCCTGGGCTCTCCCCTCTCCTGCTCCCACCTCCCCTGGCCCTTTAGGAGGTCTGTGGTGGCTCAAAGGGCCACAGTTCACATCTAAGTGTTTTCTTTTACATGTTGCCCTTTATAATTTTTTATATTTTCTTTCATATTTCCTTTACACCCTTATATTATTTCCTTTACTTTTTTTTTACATTTCTTTCCCTTACACTCATTCCCCTTAGATTTTTTGAATATTCTCTTCATGTTTTCCCCCCACTATGTTATCCCTTCCCTCCCACTGCCATCCCTCACACGTTTCCCCTCGGGCAGCCCATGCCAGGGAAGCCTTTGGATGCCCAGGAGGCTGCAGGGAGTGACAGGACCACCCCCCCAGACCCTCCAAAGGACCTGGATCCCCCTGAGGCAGAGCAGCCTGAGGGGACCCCCCTGCAGGGCAGGACAGCCCCGACCCCCCCAGGCCAGGACAACACCCTGAGTCCCCCAGATGTGGGGGCTGAGGGTGCCCAAGGCACAGGAAGGGGGTGCAGGAGTGAGGAGTGGGACAGAGACAGCAGCGTGTCCTCGGTGTGGGATGACCCCGACTCCAGCACAGAGACCCTCGGAGCCCACCCGGGTAAGGGGGCACAGGGAGGGCCCAGGGGGGCACCACAGCCTGGAGAATACCCTGGAGAGGCTGGAAGGGCTCACACAACCTGGGCCTCTGGTTGGTTTCTCTGCAGAAATCCCACTGGGGGACCTTCCCCGGACCCGCTCGGAGCTCCAGTCCTACAGGAACCACCTGCTCATGGAGCTCCTGTGGCTGCAACAGGCCATTGCCAGCAGGAAGAATGTGAGGACCTCACCCTGCCTCTTCCCAAACACTTTTCCCCTCCAAAAGTGGGGCTGGCTGGGGACAGTTCCATTTTCCAGGGATTGGGCTGGGTGGGGACAGGGATTCTGCTGTTGGATCTGCAGGGCTGGTGCCTTCCTGGTCTCTGGGATTTAACCCTCAGTGCTTGGTTCCCCTTCTCTTGCAGTTCTTGCTGCTGAAACAGAAGCTGGGCATTCCTGACCCCTTGGAAGGCATTCCCAAGGACTTGGATTGGTGTGGAGAAGCTGTGGAGCTGCAGCACCATGGGTGACCTCATGGACAGCAGCAGCTGAGGGGAGCTCCAGCTCCAGGGGTTGATGTTTTTAACTTCAGAAAAACATGGCAAGAAAGCCTTTTATGTCTTTTAAATGTGAATGTTTGGTCAGAGCAGGATTAAGCATTGTGAAGCCAGGGAGGTTTTGGTGTGTGCTGGAGGAATTCCCAGCGAGGATCCTTCCACAAGAACCCCATTTCTGCTGGCTGAGCTGGAGGACAAAGGAGACTGGGCAGATTTCCACTTCCAGAAGGTGCTTTTGGACTGAAATGCCTGAAGGCAGCAGGTGCTGGGACCTGCAGGAAGCTCTTCCTCACTGAGCTGTGTGTTTGGGGTGGCTCTGCACACCCTGCACATCCAGCATTTCCACGTGCCTGTGCTGGGTTTTGGGGGACACTGAGGGAAGTGCAGAGTCAGGAGCAGTTTCCTGGCAGTGCTCTGTGGGTGGGGAGTGGTGACATGTCACGCCCGACCCTGGGCCAGGCCCTCAGGGGGTGCTCCAGCTGTTCCTGCAGCTCTGGGACATTCCAGGTGCCTTGGAAAGGGACTTCCCACTGTGATCCCCCTCTGCATTCCTGCTGCCTGAACAGCCTCTGTTGCCCTGTGGGGCACATGGATCCCTCTGTTCCACAGTGATCCCCACTTGTTTGTGAATAAAAAGCTTTCCTAATGCTCCTCTTTGCATCCATTCCTGCCTGGCTTCCTGCCTTTCCTGGGCACAGCCAGGTGGGTCCACATAGGAATCTGTCTGGGACAAAGTGTTCATCCAGGACAGGAGCCTTTGCACTTCTGCAGGTCACAAGTGATGACAGGAGGGTGACAACACCTGGGTTGGGACATGAGCTGCTGCTGGGAAGATCCTGATCCATAAATCCTCATCCTAATTCTGAGCTGCCATACTGGTGTCTGAGGGTTAAAGAACCATGTGTGGTGCTCTGCATGGGTTTGGTGTGGCCTCCAGGCCAGCCCACAACTTCCTCCTGCTGGCTTTGCATCCATGGAGATGGCCAGGAACACCAGGCTGGGCTGGGAAGGGACAGGGCAGCAGAGCCCAGAGTGGCTGGTCAGAAAGGTTTGGGATCTGAGGGGCTTCATGGAAGGGTTTGGGGTCAGCAGAAGGGATTTGGGGTCAGCAGAAGGGATTTGGGGTGGGCAGGAGGCTGGTCAGAAGGGTTTGCTTCTTTGTTACAGGAACCACCCAAAAATGAGGCACAAAAGAGCCAGGGAAAGGTGAGTGCTCAGTGGCACAGGGGGGTTTGTGCTACAGTCGTGGAATCACAGACTGGTTTGGGTTGGGAGGGACCTTAAAACCCGTCAGTCCATGGGCAGGGACACCTTCCACCAGCCCAGGTTGCTCCAAGCCCTGTCCAACCTGGCCTGGGACAGGGAGGGGGCAGCCACAGCCTGTCCCTGAAACCTGGTTCTTACAGTGGCTGGGAGTAACCACGAGGGGGAACTCGAGAAACCACAGCACGTGTAACTGCGGGGCTTCGTGGGTTGGAAAGGCAAGGAATTCCCATCTGGGTCACTAAAATTCCCTTCTGGAATGTGAAAGCTACAGCTTCCCCCTCCAGTAAGGACAGCAGAGGCTTGCCTGGATTTTTCTGTGTGTCTTCGAGCCTTATTCCTGTTCCAGAAGAACTTACATCAAAAGCCAAAATGAGACATCACAGAAAGGCATTTATTCCCCTTCCTGGTTGTGTGGAGTGTGGGAAAACCCTGCTGTGCTCAGATTTCTCCAGTGTAACTCCTGGGATTCCTCACACCAAACCTAACTCATTATCCCTGTAGCCAGGTGAAGCTCAGAACCTGCCATGGGATAACCACTGGATTCTTCACATGACTGAACACACTTATTTTAGTAACAAGTTTAATCCCTTGCTTTAAAAAGAGGAAAAAAATAGGGCTTTTTAAACCAAAATTCTGTGTGAAAAGGTCAGCCAAAAGCTTGTTGTTAATGGTTTAAACTTCTCCTAAGGGTATTTAGGATTGCTCTGCTGGGTGACAGGGTAGGTGACTCAGCTATGCCTCGCTGGTGTCTCTGGGTTAGTCAGAACTTCAAAAGAACACAATTCCTTTGAACTGAAATTAAAGCAAGCCCTGCTGAAGCTTTAGCTGATGGTTCCTGACCCTTGGTGTGCTATGCTTGCTGCAGTGGGGACTACAATGCCTCTGTTTTCCCTTGGCCATTCCTCCCTGCATCACGTTGCTGGAGAGCTGGTTTTATTCCAGTGGGACAGAATCCTCAGGCACTGAGTGAACTCCCTTTGAATTCAATGTAGAGACCCAAAGTTGCAAAATTCAGGGGTTCAGATTCCTTCTGTAATGAAGTGCTACATTAATCACTGTGTGTGTTTCTCCCCCCAACAGGCACAGAGCACAGACACATCCCAGGAGGTTGGGCTGAGGAAAAGGGGTGACTCTGAGGGTGGCAAACCCCTGAAGATGTTGGCAGCAAAGAGCTCTGAGGAGTTCCCAAAGGGAATGTGATGGGAGAAGAGGGACAGTTTGAACAGGTAACACCTGCAAGTGAATCCTTGATTTCTCCAACACCCCAGAGTGCCCAAGCTCTGTCAGGAATTAACACACTCTTCTAAAGTCACTCATCCTCATCCACCAGGCCTCAGAAGCAGGGAATCAGTGAGCAGGGATTCAGATATTTCTCATAAAGAGATTTCACTGTATCACTGTCCCTCTGATTTGCAGTGCTTGGGCAATGTTAGCAGCAATTAAACCTGTTCCCAAACCCATATACATTTTATTTCTGTCTTAGGAGCATCTGCCTGATTTAGGAAAAGTCCCAGGAATAAACATCTCTTGTATCACCCTCTCTGGGCAAGGCTTTCTGATTTCCCTCCTTGGTGTTTCTGAGGAACTACAAGAGTGACAGTGATTTTTTTTCCCTTCTGTGATTTATCTGGTGTTTTGGACTGATAATTTCACTGAAAAGAAACCCACCCTTCCTTCCTTAGGGACACACTGCACTTGTGGGTGTTTGATGGATGAGAGGCACTCAGAGGGAAGCCCTGTAGTAACCTCTGAGTAAGGGGCTGGGCAGAGTCCTGTGGGACAGCTGAGCACAGCACAAAAAGCCATTTTCACTTGCTTGGCTACAAGAAGGAGGAATTAAATAAACCCCTCCTTCTAATCAAAAATCAATCAGTCCCAGAAGATCCCACTGAATGATTTATTAACCATTCATTATCCATTCAGTGCTGAACAAACTTAATCTTTGTTGTCCAAAAATCCCTCAAGTGAAGACATGAAATAGGACGTGCCTTGTTCCCCCCTGGTGCTCAGGGAATCCAATCCATGGCTTTGACATCTGTGTGTCAAAATGCAAGTCCCCAGGTGTGACTGAGCCAGGAGCCCCCCTGGCCATGAGGGGGTTACCTCTGACCAGCTCCTGTTCCTCTGCTGCCTGTTCCTGACCCAGCTACACACAGGGAGACTCCCAGGATGGTGAGCAGCATTCCTGCCACAGCCCCTGTGGGAAGGAACAGGGAGATACTGGGAATCTGCTCACAAAGAACAGGCACCAGGGGTTGGAGGGACATGACCCTGAAGGTCCCTTCCAACCCAAACCATTCTGTGGATGTCTGTGTAGTTGAGACCTTCTCACTGCTGGACACACAATGCTCAGGTGTCCCAGGGCATGAGTGTCTGCACAGGCACAACCTGGGCCAGGTGAGTTCTCAGGGGCTTTGGATGTTCACACTGTCCCAGGATGTTTCTAAGGAATGTTCTGTGTTAGATCCAGGCTGACACAACAGCTCAGTGTGTTCCTCCAGCTGTTGTTCCAGATGCTGGAGTTTTAAACTTTCATGTTTCCTGCCTTTTTCTGCCCTTCTGACAGGGCAATGTTATGTAGGACAGTCAGGGAAGGGAAGGGTGATGGGTGTTGATATCTGGGGGCTTATGGGCCACTCCTTTTCCATGGTGGGCCTGTTACTTGGGGCTTCTTTTATGGTTAAATATCTCATTAGGCTTATAAACATTTTTAGCTTAGAACAGCCAGTTCTGCATTTAAATTTACCAGCCCTGCCCACAAATCTGTTTCACTTCCCTCTCAGGTTCTGCAGCAAGAGCTGCTCCTGAAGCAGTGAAAGCTTTGTGGGGACAATTGTCTGTTTCCACACTCCACACAGCAAACAGGGGCAGGAAATGTTCTGTGGCACTTACTTTTCCCACCAAGATCCTCTCCCAGGATCCTCCCAGCCACCAGAGTCACCACCAGAGCCAGGGAGTTACAGAGTGGCACTGCCAGGGACAGGTCTGAAAGGGGACATTTAACACAGGTGACAAAGCAGGTTCTTGGTTTATCTGGGGTGACTCCAAGGCAGCTGCCTGGGGGTCACCAAGCAAATCCTTGACCCTCCCCAAATGCCCCCCAAAGCCACAAGCAAAAAGCAGCAAGGACTGACCTGTGGATGCCAAGGTGAGGTAGAAGAGGAGAGATCCAGCTTGATTGAGCAGAAAGGGCACCAGGTACTGCAGGGAGAGCACAGACCTGTCAGCTGCCCATGCACAAATCCCACAGAGATGAACAGAGATGTGCAACATTTAACAGTTTAAGTGAAGGTACCAAGGCCAGAGTGAGCAGGTAGGACTGATCCCAGAGGAATATGGAATATATATATATATAAATAAAATTTAAAAATGCATAGGTAACATATAAATTATATATCTACAAATAAAAATCCACATATATGGAATACTGAAGAGCTGAAGTGAAGGTACCAAGAGCAGAGTGAGCAGGCAGGACTGATCCCAGAGGGAGGAACATGGAATGTATATATATTTACACACACAACTGTACATCTAGAACAATTCCATATCTCCCTGGATCCACTGGAGCTGGGGGCAGGGCTCAGGCTCCCTGCCCCAATCCCACCTGGAGCCTGTGGCTGAGGAACCGCAGCTGTGCCAGGAGCTGCCGCAGGTGGCCCCGAGCTGTCACCTCCTCCAGGCCCGCCGCTCCCGCCCGCAGGAAGGGGCTGCTCCCGCCCCACAGCACGGCCACCAGCGCCAGCGCCACCGCCTGCCCTGCGGGACAGCCGGCTCAGCGGGAAGGGGCTCTGCCTGGAGCCCACCCACAGCCCCGGGGCAGGCTGGCAGCAGCCCAGGGGTGTGGGAGCGCTCCCTGCCCGGGGACTGGGCGGGATTTAAGGCTGGGAAAGCCCCACAAGATCCTCAGAATTCCCAGAGGTAGTTTGGACACTCCATGGACAGTCTGGACACTCCAGGGATAGTCTGAGCCCTCCCAGGGATGGTTTGGACACTCCATGGTTGGGATTGTCCAGCCTGGAGAAGCTTTGAGGTGACCCAACTGTGGCCTTCCAGGACCTGAACGGGCTACAAGGACCTATTGACAAGGGCCTGGAGTGGCAGGACAAGGGGAATGGTTTCCCAGAGGGAGAAAGGAGCTTTGGGTGGGATATTGGGCAGGAATCCGTCCCTGGGAGGGTGGGCACAGGTTTGCCCAGGGAAGCTGTGGCTGCCCCATCCCTGGAAGTGCCCCAGGCCAGGTTGGAGCACCCTGGGCTAATGGAAGGTGTCCCTGCCCATGGTGCGGGGTGGCACTGGATGATCTTTATGTCCCTCCCAACCCAACCCATCCCACCATTCCACCCCTGTTTACCTGCGGGAACCCCACCATTCCTCCCTCCCACCTCCCACCCCCATTCCCACCCTCCCACTGCCCCCTTTCCCCCTCCGCCATCTTCCTCCCCTCACCCGCGGTCGCCATGGCAACGCCGGCCTCACTTCCTGCTCCGACCGGAAGCTCCTCGCCGTTGCCACGGCGACCGTGACGCGTTTCCGCCGCGCCGCCCCACAACGCGGAAGTGACCGCGCTCCTCCCCCAGCGTGACCGCCATGGTGAGACCGGGAGTCGCGATAGCCTCGCCGGTCGCGATTTGCGGCCGCCACCGGCGATTTATCGTCTCAACGCCCCCGGTCGGGGACTCCTGGGCGCGGGGGGGGCGGCTTGGCCGTCTCCCCCGAGCCCCAGGAGCCCCGGCCCGGGGGCCACGCTCGCCCCTCTCGCCTCACCCCCCCTTCATTAATTAATCCCTTAATTACAGAAGCCCATCCTGCTGCAAGGCCATGAGCGCTCCATCACGCAGATCAAATACAACCGCGAGGGAGACCTGCTGTTCACCGTGGCCAAGGATCCCGTGAGTTCCTTTCCCCCCCCTAATTAATTAATCAATTTTTCAGCCGTTAATTAATAAACCCCGCGCCTTTCTCGCCCCGCAGATCGTCAACGTGTGGTATTCGGTGAACGGGGAGAGGCTGGGCACCTACAACGGGCACACGGGCGCTGTGTGGTGTGTGGATGCCGACTGTATCCTTTGAGCTTTGGGGACCGGCTGGATCCAGGAGTGTTTTTTTAGTGATTCGTTCCAGGCGGTTCCTCCCGGCTTTTCCAGCCTTTAATTCCTCTGCTTTTTCCCCACCTTTTTTGGGTGTTTTTCCTGCCGGGTTGTTGCTCAGAGTGCCACATGTGGTGTCTCCCGGCCCTTGTGCTGCTCAGGGGGATCTCTTGCCCACGGAAGCAGAGACAGAAACGCAAAAATTGTGTTAATGCAACAAGTGGAGCCTTTTCCTTTCAGTCTCCTGGAATTATTCCCCGGGAGCTCCTGTGCAGGGTCAAATGTTGGGTCCCTTCCAGCTCGGAATAACCTGAGATTCCTGGAATTGTCCTGCAGAGAAAGCCTTGCCAGGGGGGTGTGGGTGCTGAGGGGGTGCTTGGGCAGCACTTTGGGGTTGGCATTCCCTGACTCTGCCCCAGGGGACACACGGCACGTGCTCACGGGCTCTGCAGACAACAGCTGCCGCCTCTGGGACTGTGAGACAGGTGAGACCCTGCCCAAATCCCTGCCCTGGGGCTCTCCAGGGCACCCCCGGGCATGGGGGGCAGCCAGGCTGGCAGGGCTGGGGGTGCCCAGCCTGGAGAGGGCACCGGGGAGCCCCTTCCAGGGCCTAAAGGGGCTCGGGGGGAGCTGGGGAGGGATGTGGGGAAAGGGATGGAGGGATTTGGGACAGGGGATGGAGGGATTTGGGACAGGGGATGGAGGGGCCTGGGACAGGGGATAGAGGGATAGGACACAGGGAATGGCTTTAAGCTGGAAAAGGGGAGATTTGGGTGGGATATTGAGAGGAAATTCCTCCCTGTGATGAGTGTGGGGAGGGGCTGGAATGGATGTCCCAGAGAAGCTGTGGCTGCCCCATCCCTGGCAGTGCCCAAGGGCAGGTCAGAGCACCCTAAGATGGTCCTGGATGTCCCTCCCAAACCCAACCAGTGTCCTGCCATGATGAAGGCTGGCAAAGCCCTCCAAAATAAAGTGATTCTGTGGCTCCCCAGTCAGGGATTCCCTGGTGCTCCCACTGTCCCTGCCACCCCCTCCCCTGCCCCACGCCTGCCCCACAGCCCCCTGTGCCCCCTGCAGGGAAGCAGCTGGCCCTGGTGAAGACCAGCTCTGCTGTGAGGACGTGTGGCTTCGACTTTGGGGGCAACATCATCATGTTCTCCACGGACAAGCAGATGGGCTACCAGTGCTTCGTGAGCTTCTTCGACCTCCGTGACCCTGCCCAGATCGGTGAGGGGCTGCCCTGGGGGGGGGCAGGGGGGGCACAGCTGTGTCACCTCACCCTGTGCCTGTCCCCTCCTCCCCTCCCTCAGAGAACAACGAGCCCTACATGAAGATCCCCTGCAGTGACTCCAAGATCACCAGCGCCGTGTGGGGCCCACTCGGGGAGTTCATCATTGCTGGGCACGAGAGTGGGGAGCTCAACCAGTTCAGTGCTAAGGTGAGGGGCAGCAGCCCCTTGGAGAGGGGGGCATGATCAGAATTTGGGGATTTTGGGCTCCAAATAGCAGCTTTGTGGAAGGAGAGTTAAAATTTGTGGCTCCCTTGAGCGAGGCTGAGGTGCCAGCTCAGGGCAGGGATGATCTTTTTAAGTTCCCTTCCCACCCAAGCCATTCCAGCTTCTATTCCATGACCTCCTAAACTGTTTGTGGTGGGAATTCACCTCCCAGCTCCCTGAAACTGCCTCTTGCCCTTCAGTCAGGGGAGCAGCTGTCGAACATCAAGGAGCACACCAAGCAGATCAACGACATCCAGACCTCCAGGGACATGACCATGTTCATCACGGCCTCCAAGGACAACACGGCCAAGGTGGGTTGGCATCACAGGGTATTCCCTGGCAGGATCTCTCCTCAGATCCATCCCAGGGGCTTTTTGCCTCCTTAGGGGTTTGAGTAAGTGAAAAGACAAAGCTTAGTGGGAAAGTTCAGTGAGAAAGGGGAGGTGCCTCCGTGTGACATCGAAACCAAAATTCTTTGGGCACTCCCAGAGCGTGTTTGCAGTTTGGCACCTCTGGAAGGTGACAGGTTTACCTTGGGCTGGTATTTTGGCATTCTGGGGAAACATTTCTGGGATTTGAGCGCCCAGGAGTGACTGCAGAGGTAACACCTGCCCAGGTGAGGGCCAGCAGCTGGATTTGTGGGAGTTATTAAGGAACTTCTCCCCCTTTTGCCTGGCAGCTCTTTGACTGCACGTCCCTGGAGCACCTGAAGACGTTCCGCACCGAGCGCCCGGTGAATTCAGCCGCCCTGTCCCCCATCTTCGACCATGTAAGGATGAGCTCCCTCAGTGGGAGGCTCTTCCTGTGACCCCACACTTGTGTCACCAGTGTGGGTGTCCCCAGCCCAGCTGAAAAACCAGGACTCTGGAATGGGGCTGGGGAGTTTGCTGGGCCTGGCACAGGGAGATGAGGCTTTGTGTCCTCAGACAAGGGAGGCTGCGAGGTGGGGGTTCTCTGGTGGGTTGGTGGGATCTGTGGGATTAGTGGGAAGAGATTAAGGGGATCCCCATCCCTGGAGGTGACCAAGGAATGGCTGGACATGGCACTCAGTGCTCTGGGCTGGGTGACAAGGTGGGGACAGGTTGGATTTGATTTCCAACCTTGGTGATCCTGGGATTCCGGAATCCAGAGCTCTGCTAAGCACTTCTCTGCTTTGCAGGTCGTGCTTGGTGGTGGGCAGGAGGCCATGGATGTGACCACGACCTCCACCAGGATTGGCAAATTTGAGGCCAGGTTGGTCCTTTCCCTCTGGCAGGGCTGGATCCTCGCCTGGAGCACTCCTGACAGCCCAGGGCTGCTGTTCCCAGAGCATCCTGCTGCTGGAGGAGTCCTTGAACATGCAGAGCTTGTTTGAGGAATCCCTCATTGTGTCCCTTCCAGCTCCCTGTGACAATTTAACTCTGCCTTCCCCAGGTTCTTCCACTTGGCTTTTGAGGAAGAGTTTGGCAGAGTGAAGGGTCACTTCGGTCCCATCAACAGCGTCGCGTTTCACCCCGATGGGAAGAGGTGAGGGGCTCTGGGGGTCTTGCAGAGTGTCCCAGTCCTGCCAATCCCACTTTTTAGTTGGGATATGGCCAGACACACAGAATCCCCGTGGTGGGAGTGGAATCAGCACCTTATTCTCCCATCCCAACCTCCCCCAGGCAGGCCTAGGGGGTCACTTACACCCTGTTCCACACCTTGGCTGTGTCACTCAGCCTTTTCTTTGCCTTGTGGCTCCTGTATTAGTTTCAGGAGGGGGTTTTGAGCCCAAATTTGCCCCAGTTTCCTCCTGCAGCATTCCTGACTCTCCCTTTGTCCCTGCAGTTACAGCAGTGGGGGTGAGGATGGCTACGTCCGCATCCACTACTTCGACCCCCAGTACTTCGAGTTTGAATTTGAAGCCTGAAGGAGGATTTCCCTCTCCTCTCCTCTTCCTTTTCCTCCTCCAACCCCTTGCCCAGTCCACTGGCTCTGCCACGGGGCTGTTGTAAGGCCTGAAGTTCTTCTGCTGTGTTTTGGGGACTGTGTGAAGGTGGGGAAGTGGAAACTCAGCCAGCTCCAAAGGGCAGGAATGGTCTTTATGGGAAGAAGAGTGAAGGGAGCTGGGTTGGCTGCCTGCCTGCCCCAGGGGCTTCCTGCCTGCTGGGCATATTTATACATCAGGGGAGGGAAAAAACCATCAGGAAATAAATAGAAATCTTTTGTAAACACAAGGAAAAGCACTTCTGTGGCTTTTTTTTCTGATCCAGAACAGAATTAACCCAAGGACTTTGTTTTCCCAGCTCTGTTCCCTTGCTCCACACCCCTGGGCAGACAGACAGTGCTGCTCCTCCTGGGACCTCTGCCCTTAACCCCGGCTTAACTCCTTCCCAGGGAGTGATCCCCATCCTTGGGCCCAGCCCTGGAGTGTGAAGAGGCTGGAAGTGCAGGAGCCAGGAATTGTTCTCCAGCTGACACACACGCGCCCGGCTCGGCCGCCTTGTTTGTCTGCTGGGCTGACCCCGAGCCAACTTTCCTCATGGAACAGTTATTTCCTGCTCCAGGAGCTCGTGCTGCAGATTCTCAGCCTTCCCCCCCTCTCACCCTGCCTGTCCAGGGGGGTGGTTTGTGTCTCTTTCCTTCCTCAAATCTGGGTTCAAGGGCACAATTCCCAGCGTGGAGCGACTGGTGGAACGCTGAGGCTGCAGCCTTTGTGCCTTCTGTGCACAGGGTGTTGTTTTACTGGGATCTGCTGGTTTTGCTGGGCCAGGCAGGCAGGTTGAGGTCCTGCCCCCACAGCCATCCACAAGTGCTGCTGAAATCCCACTGGGGAGGAACAGCCTCCTCCTGCCCCTGGGGAAGAGCAGAATGCAGGTGTGGGCTAGGAGAGAGACTTTACTGAAACAAGCTCAGCCTGGGCAGCCCAAAGGCTGGGAAAGGGGGTCTGTTCCTGCTCCCTGAGCTGTCTGTGGGGTCTGTGTCCAGCACAGCACTTCCCCCAGGAAGCTCCAGTGTCATCCTGGCATCCCATGGCACTGAAGTGCCCGTGCTGCCCTTTATCTGTCCCCACTCCCAGCAGTGGGGTCAGAGGGGGACTGGCTCAGCCTGTTCCCTGTGCCCTCCTTGGCAGGGGGCTTGTTTTCCTCAACCAGCCGCTGGATCTCTGCCCAGGCCTCATCCAGGTGCTGGGATGGACGGATCCAACGGAGGAATAAACCTGGGAGAGAAGGGCTGGGTGTTGGTTCAGCCCTGTCAGGGAGGGAAAGGCAGAGCAGCTTCCCCCCAGGCAGTCCAGCTCAGAGCTGAGGATGGGTTTTGGGGCCGAGGAGGGGGGTTTGGGGGCCGAGGATGGGTTTGGGGGCCGAGGATGGGGGTTTGGAGCTGAGGATGGGTTTTGGGAGGATCCCACTCACCCTGCCAGAGCTGGATGCTCTGGGGCTCCACGGAGGGCCAGATCACCAGGGTGTTGTGCGAGTAGAGCGGGTTCAGGAACTTCTGCTGCTCCTCGGGCTGGCTCAGCCAGGCCCAGAGCGAGTGTGTGTTCTCCTTCACCTTGCACAGGCTCCTGCGGGACACATGGGATGTGTTTTGGTCCCCGCCAGGGTTTGTGGGGTTGGGTGTGACCCAGAGCTGTGTGACCCTTGGAGTTGGGGACAGCACTGTCCCCTTCACCCCTCTCACCTCTCCTTCTCGTTGTTGCAGAGGAAGGTGCCGTAGGCCGAGGCGTAGGCGTTGTCGAAGAGGGTGAGGAGGAGACGCTCCCCAAATTGCAGGGAGAAGGGGAACTGGCGGCTCAGCTGCCACACGCAGTCGAGGAAGAGGAGGAAAAGGGGAGCCTCCTGCTTCGGCCGGGCGTGCGAATAGGCAGAGCGGGCACAGCGCAGGTGGAAGGGGTGACCGGCCTGTGGGACCCCAAAGGGGGCGAAATGGGGGTGAGGGTGACTGGCCTGTGGGACCTCAAAAGGGGTGAAATGGGGGTGAGGGAGACCGGCCTGTGGGACCCCAAAGGGGACAAAATGGGGATGAGGGTGCCCAGCCAGGCCGGGACCCCCGACCCCCTCGGGGCTGCCGCTCTCACCTCGATCCACTCCCTCTGCAGCAGCCCCAGGAACCCCATCAGAGTGCGGCACGCCGGGTCCAGGATCACCTGGGCCAGCGCCGTCACCAGCAGCGTCGTGTCCGTGCCCTCGGCCCCGTGCACCAGCACGCTGCTCTGCTCCCTGTCGGGGGGAACCTGAGCTGGTGCCATACTGGGAGCTGGGGCAGTGGGAAAGGGGGGCTTTGGGGTGCCAGCCCCTTACCTGTCCATGCACTGGGCAGCCAGGCAGGCCGTGCTCAGGGCTGCTTTGACATGGCTGAGCCAGCGGCTGCTCTCCAGCCGGCCCAGCCAGCGGTCCATGCTGAGGGAGGGGTCACTACAGGCGTCCACCAGCCTGGCAAAGCTCTCCTGCAGCGGGCGACCTCTGATAGAGGGGACAAAACCATTGAGGGGGCTCTTATGGAGGTGGAGCCCCCACGTCACCCGTGCCATGAGAGCACCAGGGCTCGGCACAGCCCTCACCTCTCCAGGGGCCGGTGCAGCCTCCGCCACTGCGGGTAGGAGGATTTGGGCTCGGTGCCCCCGCCGCTCATCCGGGCCTGCTTGGCCGCCTGGGCCGAGCGCGTGTCGATGATGAAGCCCCTCTCGGCCTCATCCAGGATGGTGCCCAGCAGGGCCTCGTCCTCCCGGCACCGCCTGCGGTTGGGCCCTGCCAGGGGCTGGCTGCTGCGGAGCATCACCTGTGGGGTGGCAATGGGGACACTGGGGGGACCCCATGGCAATGGGGACACTGGGGGGACCCAAAGGCAATGGGGACACTGGGGGGACCCAAAGGCAAGGGGGACACTGGGGTACCCCATGGCAATGGGGACACTGGGGGACCCAAAGGCATGGGGGGGCTTCCAGCCACCTGTCCCGGAGTGCTGGGAGAGGGAACAAGGGGCAGGATGGACTCACGGTGCTGGTTTTGGGGTGGAAGTAGCTGAGGACGGGGAATCTGCCGCCCTGCCGGAACCGGGCAGCCTTTCTGATGGCATCATCATCCATGGCTGCTGGCACGATGACAGTGGGAGGGTACGTGGGGCATGTGCTGAAGTCCCAGTTCACGGTGCTCAGGCGCCACTGGTTTGTCTGGGGGACAGGAGGGGTCAGTGGGAGCCCCGGGGTGGGGACAAGGGGGTCAGGTCTGTCCCTTTCAGGCTCACCTGTGAGGAGATCTGTTGGAAGAACTGCTCGAGGGGGAACAGGTGCCATCCATCCTCGAGCTTCAGGCTCGGGGGTCTGTAGAAGAACGGGTACATCATCATCACGGAGTCCACCGAGGAGAGGGCCTGGAGTGGGAGCAAAGGCAGAGCTGGACACGGGCAGGGAATGTCCCCACCGTGTCCCCAGGGCTCTGCAAAGCCCATGGCTGCTCCCTGCTCTTGGCCACATCCCAACACGAGCCAGGGCTGGGCAGCAGCACCGGCCCCACGGGCACCGGAGTGTTTACCCAGTTAATGAGAGACCCAGAGCAAACAGTGCAGGGCTGCTTTGCCCTGCCAACCCTTTGCTGCCCGGCCAGGGCTCACCTCGATGGAGCTGGCGATGTTGAG
The DNA here is from genome assembly GCA_035584035.1 of Lepidocolaptes lacrymiger. NCBI lineage: Eukaryota > Metazoa > Chordata > Aves > Passeriformes > Dendrocolaptidae > Lepidocolaptes > Lepidocolaptes lacrymiger. The sequence goes on along the minus strand of JAXCLP010000063.1, from coordinate 4,314,393 downwards.
ACACTCCTCCATGCCCGGGATCTCCAGCTGCAGCACCTGCAGGTCCTTGCAGCGGAGTGTGATGGTGCCAGAGGAACCAGAGAGCCTGGGGGAGGCAGGAGGGGGATCAGGGCTGGCTGGGGGTCCGTGCACACAGACAGACACACAGACACACACAGACAGACACACAGACAGCACCCAGCTGCCCTCTCCCCCCGGGGCTGTGCTGGTGTGGGTGCCAAATCTCCTGTTCTCCTGTGCCACCGGGATTTCCACAGTCTCCATGCCCTGGATGGGGTGTGGTGGGCACTGGGGTGGTTGGCAGAGCCAGGAGAGCACTGAAAGCCAAACCTGGTGTCTTGGGCGCAGCTGGTAGTCCGGGAGGGCTGGTGCCAGCCTAAATTCTGCACTCTGAGGACAAGAGGAGGTCAATGCCCCGTGCTGCCCTGCGTGGGCCCCGAGGAAGAGGAAGGACAAGGCCAGGGGTGGCCGTGCTCTGCTCGGGAATCCTCCAACTAAGGGTGACGGGGCTGGGAGGGGGCACAGGGGCACCCACGAGGGGAAACCATCACACCCACCTCTTCTCCACGGCGTCCACGTTGCGGATGAGCAGCCAGAGCTCCAGGTCCCCTCCGGGGCAGGAGGAGAGGAGCAGGTGGTGGCTGGTGATGCACAGGGTGCCCTTCACCTTGGCTGGCAGTCCTGCACTCGACAGCAGCACGTTCTCCACCGTCGCCGTCTTGATGAGCTCCGAGAACTCCATGGCTGGTTGTGGGGCTGGGGAGGGAGAAAGGGGAAATCCTGCAGGGCAGGAAGGGCTGGAAACCCCCTTCTTCTTTTTCTTCTTCTTCTGCTTCTTCTGCTTCTTCCCTGTGCGTCACGCCGGCCTCAGCCCTGTGCAGTGTTTGCTTTGTCACCTACAGCAGACGGAGCAGCCAAACGCAGCGAGGGGACCTTCCCAGCCCTGGTGACAAAGGGGAAACTGAGGCAGGGGGCACAGGGGGCTCAGGGGGCTCAGCTGGCACCCTGCTCCCACCCCGAGCCGCCCCTGGGCAGGGGATTTGGGGTGGGAAGGGGAAAGCAGCCCTGTTAGCAGCCCCACAACCCAGGGCCCTGTGCCCACAGTCACCCCTGGGGCTGGGGATGGGGCAGGACCTGCTGCCAGGGGGAGGAGGAAGAGGAGGGTGGGCACCTGGGAGAGCCCCTGGCACCCTTCTGCTTACCTGCTTGGGCTGGGGGGCAAGCAGGGACCTCGGGGGGCAAGCAGGGGAGTTTGGGGTACAAGCAGGGGGCTTTGGGGTGCAAGCAGGGACCCTGGGGGACAAGAGGGAGGGCAATGGGGTGCAAGCAGGGGATTTTGGGGTACAAACAGGGGGCTTTGGGTTGCAAGCAGGGGACTTTGGGGTGCAAGAGGGAGGGCAAGGGGGTACAGGCAGGGGACCTTGGGGTGCACGCAGGGGGCGTTGGGGTGCAAGGAAGACTCTCAGGATGCAGGTAGGAGGCTGTGGGGTGCAGCAGGGACCCCGGAGGGGGGTGGTGCCAGGGGGGGATCCCAGAGTGCCACCAGCAGGGAACTGCTGGACGTGAGCAGGGGGGAGCTCGGGGCGTGAAAGGGGGGGTCTCGGGGAGCAAGAGGGGGACCCGGGGGTGGAAGGGGGACCCGGGGATGGAAGGGGGACCCGGGGTGGGAGCGGGGGCCGGCGATGCCCCGCACAGCCCGGCCGGGGCGGCGGATGTCGGGTTTAAGGTGGCCCCGTCCGGAGGGACGGGAATGGGTGGGGGGGATCCCGGGGTGGGCTTGGGGTGGGGACACGGCGGGGACAGGCAAGGGGATACGGAGGGGACACGCGGGAACACGGGGGGAATACGGGAGGACACGGGGAGGACACGCGAGGGGAGACGGTGGAGACGTTCGCAGCACGGGCGGGACCCGCGGGGTATTTGGGGGCGCTGGAGGGGTCCAAGGTGGGCGTCCAGGGGGCAGGTGGGACCCGTGGGGCACAGGTGGGACCCAGGAGACACCGGTGGTGGCCCTGGAAGCCCCCCCGGGGCAGGGAGGAGGCGGCGGAGCAGCGATCCCCGACGGTTCCACCTTAACGTCCCGTCCGGGTGCGGGACCCCGACTGCCCCCTGTGCCCCCCCCGGTCCTTCTTCCTTCCTTGGGCTTTTTTTGGGCTCCCCCCGGCTCTGGGAGGGGGGATAAATCATTCCCGCTCCTCCGTGCCCCGGGAAGGCTCCGTCCGGGAACGGGGAGTCTCCTCCCAGCCGGAGACAATGATGCTAAAAAAGAAAAGGAAATGAAAACTTAGAAAAAAAAAAAACCAAACCACACAACAACATCGAATAAATAAAAAATAATAAAAAAAACCAAAACACCTCCCCCTTTGCGCTTCTCTAGATAAGGAAATTCCTGCCCATCGGAATTGCCCTCGGGGGGTGGGGGGATAAATAGACGGGAATCGGGCACAGCGGGGGCACTGGGTGGGTGGTCGTGGCAGGGGCTTCATTTCCAAAGGGAGGGTTGAGTGGGCAGAGGTGACCCCAGAGTTTTTTGGGGGGCTGTGCATGGTCCACTGGGTAGGGTTGAGTGGGCAGAGGTGACCCCAGGGTGTTTTTGGGGGGCTGAGGGTGGTCCACGGGGGAAGGTAGAGTGGGCAGACGTCACCCCAGAGATTTTTTGGGGGGCTGTGGTTGGGTGGGTGGTCCACGGGGGAGAGTTGAGTGGGCAGACGTCACCCCAGAGTTTTTTTGGGAGGGCTGTGGGTGGGTGGGTGGCACCATGGCCTTCAGCCAGGTGAAGTTCAAGGAGCTGGGCGAGGAGGAGCCCACCTGGGAGGAGGAGAACCTGGACAGTGTGAAGGCTCTGACGGCCAAGCTGAAGCTGCAGACACGGAGACCCTCGTACCTCGAGTGGGAAGCCCGGGTGAGGGGGCAGCGCTGGGGCACTCGGACCCCCGGAGGGGCACGGGGGGCTGAGCAGGGCAATGGGCACCCCCAGGACAGGAAGGGTGGTGGCATCTGTGGCTTTGCCACCATGGAGGCGGCTCTGGAGTGGCTGAGGACGGAGCTGGTGAGTAGCTGGTGGTGGGATGGGAGGTGGGCAAGGTGTGAGATGGGACCACAGGGCTCCCCTGTGCCCACCCAACACACCAGTGAGGGGGCACGGCAGGGGCAGTGGGGGCTTTGCCCCTTTTCCCCCCTTGGTGGGGACTTTTGCAAGGGACATGTGGCTCTGTAGTGTCACAGCTCTGTCCCCTCACAGCACTGGGGGTCACAGCTCTGTCGGGGTCTGCATTTGTCACCCCCCGGCCACCTCTCTGGTGGCAGCGCTGCCAGGGGCTCCTTGATGTGGCACATGGTGGCTTTCACAGGGTGGCACCCAAAACCCCTCAGGACCCAGGGCAGGGGGAGCTGAGCTGTGGTGCTGCCAGCCCTGCTCCCAGGGCAATGCTGTGGGAAATGCCACCATCCTCATGGGGCACAGGGTGTTTTGGGGCATCCCTAAGGCAGCCACAGCCCTGTGGGTACAAACCCACGGGCATCTGACCCTGGCACAGACACTGTGCCCACCCCAGGACTGTGTGTGGCTCTGTGCTATCCCAGGGTGGTCCCCAGTGGGTTTGCTCCCTGGCCAAGCCCCATCCCTGCTGCCCAGGGAGTCAATCCCTCTCCATCCTGACTTTGCGTCCCCCCCAGAGGGACATGCAGGCCGTGGACCAGAGCCTGGCACAGCAGCTGATGCGGCTGCGGGCACGGCTGCACCGGCTCAAGGTGGAGCAAGCCTGCCACCAGCACAAGGAGATGCTGGACGATGCCACCTTCGGCCTCGAGGGCTGCGAGGAAGACTCGGACCTGCTCTGCAACATCCCCCCCAAGGCCGCCTTCCTGCTCTCCACGCCCCTCAAGCACATCGGGGTCACCCGCATGAACATCAACTCCCGGCGCTTCTCCCTCTGCTGATCCCATGGGGGTCTCGGGGGGAGCCCCCCAGGCACCCAGGGGTGCACCTGGACCTGGCAGGGCTCGAGGATCCCTCCCAAAATCGCCCAGGACTCAGGGCAGGGGGAGCTGAGCTGTGGTGCTGCCAGCCCTGCTCCTGGTGACATGGGAAATGCCACCCCCCCATGGGGCACAGGGGGTTTTGGGGCCTGTCCCTGGGGATGGTGGGGTCAAGAGTGGTGGAAAATGTTGGGAGCCCCTTTTTGAGGTGGAATAAAAGGAGGTGAAGGTGAGAGCTGATATTTTATCTCTCTTTTGTACCCAGGCACCTTCCTGTACCCCCCAGATGTGGCTCCCGGGCTTTTGCTGCGGGGACTGGGGGGTGACAGCACAAAGTGCCACTTGGGCTGTGACTTTCACAGAACACTGTGAGCAGGCAGTGCCAGGAGTGACACAGGGAGAGCCAGGGAAGCCGTGGGATGCCCCAGGGATCATCTTGGGGGCCGCTTCTCCTTGCCACGACATGGGGAGAGGCTGATGTGCCCTCCAGGCTGGCACAGTGCCCCCCTCCCCAGCACAGCTGGGCTTCCTGTGCCTTGCCGAGCGGGTCCCTGTGGCTTCGTGTCTGATCTCAGAAGCCAAGACAATGGGGTTGTGGTTGCTCTGCTCTGAGCTGCCTCCAAAACACAGGTACTGGCAGCCTGGCAGGGCCACCACGTGTCCCCTCGGCGTCAGCCCATGTCCCCACGGTGGCAAAGCCTGTGGTGACACAGTGGTGATGGCCAGGCCAGGGGGCTGTGGTGTGCAGGATGAGTCCTACAATGGTTTTGGGGTCACGGGCAGCTGGTGCAGGGCACTGCCACCCTGAGCCCTGGAAAGGGGACAGCACAAGGGGCCGGGGGGCTCGGGCAGCAGGTGACACCCCCCTGCCTGTCTCTGACCCCTCTCCCACCCCGTGGGACCCCACTCTGGTGACTGAGGGTCTCAGCATCCCCTGGACTAGGGGGCAGCTTGCTCAGGGACCCTCATGGCGGGGCTGGCAGGAAGCCCTCGGGGTTTGTCACTCGTGCTTGTGGTTGGGCGCGAGCTGAGAACCAGCTTCTCGAGAGTTTGCTCATGAGGCAGGAAACTGGGGCAGGCGGGAGCAGGAGCGGCTGGTGGGGAGCACAGCCCACACCTGGGGGGCTCCTCGCTGCTCCTGGAGGGTCCTGGGGCTCCTGGTGGGATGGGGAGCACGTGAAGAGGGGCACGAGGGAATCCAGGGCATGGGGGTCTGACTGAGGCTGCTCCTCACCTCGCTGCCGACAGGTAAGTTCTGGGGGTCAGAGGGTCTGCAGTGTCCAGGTGGGAGGTGGGGACCACCCAGGTGTGAAATTGGGGGGGTCCACTGTGCCCTCCAATTGCCCCTTGGAGGGATGGGAATTGGGCTCGTGGATGAGTGGGGGGATGCCCGTGCTGGTGCCTGGGTGAGGGATGGGGGCAGTGAGCTGTGCTCCCCGTTCCTCTGTGCCCACCCTGGTGGGGTGAAAGTCGCTGTCCCAATGTCCCCTGCCCACCTGGGGGTCCTGCCCAGGGTGGGAGCACCAGCCCCCTTAGAGAGCTCTTCCCAAATCCCCATTTCCAGGGTATAAGGGGGAGTTTTGACCGCAAGGCTATGAGAGAGGGCAGTGTAGGTACAGGCACCAGTTTAGTGCCAGTTTTGGGGGTTCAGAGGCTGAGATGGACCCATTTCTGGTGCTGTCCCTGTGCCAACACCTTCCTGCTGCAATTGGGGCCGTGGCCCTTCGTGTCGGGACATCCCGTGGGTCACAGCTGGCTCACAGCTGGCTCGGGGACACTGAGGTGACCCTTGAGGAGCAGCAAGGGCAGGGTCAGCCCAGCCTCCAGCACTGCTCACACCCACCCACACTTGTGAACAAACCAACTGGACCTGGCCAGAGCAGTGTATGGGGAAGGGCTGGCACAGGGGAGGGACCTGGGGGGGTCCAAACCTGCTCCAGGGCATGGCCAGGGGGAGACAGACACAAGGACATCCATGCACATCCATGTACACCTGTCTGGGGACACTGAACACGGGGCAGGGGCTCCTGCACGGCCCTGCCAGGCACCTTCGCAGCAGAAATTCGGTTGCACAGATGCAGGCACCCAAAAACCAACTTCAAACAGCCCCTGTCTCCGGCGTGGCCCAGGTGAAACGGCTGCTCGCTGGAAATTACGCTGTGGCTTGGGGCTGCAAGAAAAAAAGGCACAATAGCAGCACCTCCCTCCCCACCCCAGGGAGGAAAAAACACCTCCTGGCACCGCTCGCCTTTGGGTTTGAAGGGCTGGGGGGAGCTCTGAGGGGTCGGGGGATTCTCCTTTGCGGGGTCAGGGTGGTGTTGGGGGATGGAAATGGGTTTTGGTGCTGCTGGGCATCGCTGTGACCCTGCCTGAAGGGTGGCAGGACCCCTTGTTGGGTGCCAAAGTGGGTTCCCAAATGGGTGTCACCAGGAGGTGAAGGTACCAGGGTGGTTTTTAGCTCAAGACCCCAAAGCAGTGTCACACAGCATGGAGGGGAAGGGGGTCACTCCTCTGTGTTCTCCTTGCCAAAATTGCCAGTCCCCTGTCCCCTTTGGCCACTGTGGTGGTGGGCACCCTGAGGTGGCACTGTGGGGATGGTCCCCATGTCCCTGCCAACCCCGAACCCAAGGGAGGGGCTCCTGATCTGGAAAACCAGCCCTGGCAGTGCAGGCTGGGGGGCTCTGACTGGCAGCATCCTCTGGCTAAAGCTGGTGGCACCAGGGGCTGGCAACACCCTGGGGACCCCACACCCTCCTTGGGGACCCCCTGTGAGGCCTTTCCCTATGTCCCCAAACTCAGATGAAGCCCCCAAACTCAAACGAAGCCCCCACTGTTGCCTCCTCCTCGTCAGCACGGAAAGAGGTGGATTTACATGGTGAAAACCCAGTGTGCAATGGCTGGAAACTGAGGACAAAGTGGTGCCAGAGGTGCCAGCAGCCAGTCTGGCTCCCAGCAGAGCATCTGCCAGGGCTCAGCTGGGCACCAGGAGGGGTTGGGGACCCTCACAGGGGGTTGGGGACCCTCCAGCTGCACCAGATCAGAGCTCCTGCTGGGTGCTGGTGCATCAGCTGCTGGTTTTGGGTGCTGGGCCGGGCACAGCTGGGCTGGCTCGTGGTGACTTGGGGGCTCCAGACCCTGCAGAAACCCCATCAGGGCCCCCAGAGAGCCCCCAAAACTGAGCCTGGAGAGGAGGGTTGGGAGGCCAGGTCTTGGTGGAGATGGAGACAACTCCCATCCACGTGGGCGTGGGGGATTCTGCAGAAGAGCTTTTTCCGGGGCCGTGGGTTGCCCTTTCCACACCACGCACCGTGGGGCTCCTGCTTTGTGCCCTGATCAGCATTCGTGGCAAGGCCAGAGGTGACACTCGTGACACCAGAGTGGGGACACTGGGGACACCCCTGAGCCGGCGCCGTGTCACCGGGGCTGATCCTCGAGGTTGGGGAGTCCTGGATGTTTCAGGGTGAGCTGTAGAAGATGAAGGGTCCTGGAGCAGGGGGGGGACTTTCAGGACATCCCTGATGCAGAAATGGGGTGGATGTGGGGGCAGCTGAGAGCCCGTGGGAGACGGAAATGGGGTGGGGTGTGTGGGGAGCACCCACATCCACCTGTGACCCCGGGAGCTGCTTTTGGGAGGTACCACGTCCAGCCAAACCTCCTGAAACACGAGCTGCGGGGCCAGGATCGAGTGTATTAATTGTTGATGGGATATTAATGATTATTATCTGGGTGGAGAAGTGAGGGGCCAGCCTGAGGGAAGGATGGAGGTGGGTGGGATGCAGAGTGGGAAGGAGCTGGAGGGAAAGGAGAGCCTCAGGCTGAGGACTAATTGCCTTCAGTGGTTTTGATTAACAAAGTCAGAATAAACCAGGAGGAAATAATGGCTGGAGACAGAGCCAGGTGGAGGGAGGCAGGGCTGGGGATGTGCTGGAGCAGGAGGAGAGGCGAGGCTGGGGCTGTGAAGGGTCCCCTCATCCCCCCTGTCCCCCCAGGCACCATGGGCTGCTGCTGCAGCTCCGACTACGACGAGGACTGGATCGAGAACATCGACATTTGTGAGCACTGCAATTACCCCATCGAGCCCGAGAGCAAGGGGCAGGTGAGGAGGGGGCGAGCAGGTCCCCATCCTGGTGGCCAAACCCCTCTGGAGGCGGCCATGGGGTGGCCAAACCTTGGAAGGTGGGGGCTCACAGGGCTCCTCATCCCCTGGCAGAGGCTGATCCGCAACGGCTCCGAGCTGCAAGACCCCCTGGTGTCCTACGAGTCCACGTCCCCACCGTGCTCCCCCATGCAAGGTGAGGTCTGGCCACAGCGGGGGGTGGCTGGGACACCCCCAAACTGGCCACTGCCACCCTGTCCCTCCGCTTGTCCCTCCAGATAAGCTGGTGGTGGCCCTGTACAACTACGAGCCCAAGCACGACGGGGACCTGGGGCTGCGGAAGGGCGAGAAGCTCCGTGTCCTGGAAGAGTAAGCAAGTGCCAGCCGTGTCCCAGCACCCAGCCTGGCACAGCCCCACAGCTCCCTGGGGTCCTGGCAGGGTCCTGGCAGCTGGAGGGTCTCACCTCCCGGTGTCCCTGCAGGAATGGGGAGTGGTGGAAGGCACAGTCACTCACCACGGGCCAGGAGGGATTGATCCCCTACAACTTCGTGGCCTTGGTGAACAGCCTGGAGCCCGAGCCGTGAGTAGGGATGGATGTCCTGGCAGAGGGGATGGAGCCAGGACCGTCCCCAGAACCTCCAGTGGGTGAAGGCACAACCTGATCCCCCCATGCCCAACCCTGCCCCGTGTCCCCAGGTGGTTCTTCAAGAACATCAGTCGCAAGGACGCCGAGAGGCAGCTCCTGGCGTCGGGCAACACGCACGGCTCCTTCCTCATCCGGGAGAGCGAGACCTCCAAAGGTACCACCCCAAGAGCAGCTCTGCTCCCGGCACTGGGAACGGCCCTGGGAAGCACAGGAAGGGTCCCCCATGGTCCCCGTGTCCCCAGGCTCGTACTCGCTGTCCGTGCGGGACCTGGACGAGAGCCAGGGAGAGACGGTGAAGCACTACAAGATCCGGAACCTGGACAGTGGTGGCTTCTACATCTCGCCCCGCATGCCCTTCAGCAGCCTCAGGGAGCTGGTGCAGCACTACAGCCGTATGGGCAGGGCTGAGGGAGTGGGAACGGGGTGGGATGGGGTGGGAATGGGGTGGGATGGAGTGGGATGGGTCAGGATGGGATGGAATGGGGTAGTATGGGATGGTAATGGAATAGGAATGGGGATGGGATGAGAGTGGGATGGGACAGGATTGGATGGGAATGGGAGAGGGGGCAGGATGGGATAGGACAGGGTGAAATGGGAATGGGGTGGGAATGGCACAGAATTGGATGGGATGGGACAAGACGGGACTGGAATGGGACAGGATGGGAGAGGATAGGATGGGATGGGAACGGGATAGAATGGCATGGGATGGGACAGGATGGAATGGGAATGGGAGTGGGAATGGGAATGGGAATGGGACGGGATGGGATGGGATGGGACGGGATGGGATGGGATGGGACAGGATGGGATGGGATGGGACAGAATGGGACGGGATGGGATGGGATGAGCAGGACATGTTGCTCCCATACCCCAGCCAAGCCACTGGCCTGTGCCAGACTCCCGGTGCCCCTGCCTGCCCTGACCCCAGCTCTGCCTCCCCCCACCCCAGGCAGCTCCGACGGGCTCTGCACCCGCCTGGGCAAACCCTGCCGGACACAGAAACCTCAGAAACCGTGGTGGCAGGACGAGTGGGAGGTGCCACGGGAGTCCCTGAAGCTGGTGGAGAAGTTGGGAGCGGGGCAGTTCGGAGAGGTCTGGATGGGTGAGTCAGGGCGAGACTGGGGCTCCTCCTCCTCCTCCTGGGTGAGGCTCTGGTGTGATGGGAGGGATCCAGCAGGGGTCTCTTCTGGAGCAGCCAGCACAGCCCCAGGAGTGGGACCGTGGCTTGGCACATGGTCATGGGAGAAGGGAGGACCCAAGAGCTGGGCAGCCCTGACTGAAAGCCACACGTTAAGGTATCTGCCACGTGGCTTGAAGTGTGACCACAGCTTTTAGCCTGAGACAGGGCTGTGATCACCCCAAAAATCCTCTGGCCACACCGCACCAGTCTGGGCTGTGAAGGTCCATCTTCAGCCAACCTTTGCAACCTTTCCTTGTGCAGTCTTGGCTTGGGATGCTCCAGACCCACCGAGCAGCCCCCAGATATGTCCCTGATCCCTCTCCCCACCCCGTTCTCGCCATCCCTGCCCAGGTTTGTACAACGGGCACACAAAGGTGGCTGTGAAGAGCCTGAAGGCGGGCAGCATGTCCCCCAGTGCCTTCCTGGCCGAGGCCAACCTGATGAAGAACCTGCAGCACCCACGGCTGGTGCGACTCTATGCCGTGGTCACCAAGGAGCCCATCTACATCATCACCGAGTACATGGAGAAGGGTGAGGCCACCAGGGCACTGCCCACCATGGGTAGGGATGGTTTGGGGCTGTGGAGAGCTGTGGTCACACAGCCACGGGGTCATTTAGGTGGGAAAACCCCTCCAAGGTCGAGCCCGACCTGTGCCCGATGCCCACCTTGTCACACAGTCGTTCCTTGGACACCTCCAGGGGTGGGGACTCCAAACCTCGCTGGGCAGTCCCAAAAATCCAGTCCTTCAGCTCCTGGTTGTCCCATCCAGCTGTTTGTGCTGGCTGATGTGCCTCAAACCACTTTGGGCATCCCTGCCAAGCCCTGCCTTCGCGTTGTCTCTCCCTCCACCAGGAGTCTGGGGATGAAGGAGGAGAGAAGGACCTTGCAGGATCGGGGTTCTCCTGCCCACCCTCTCCTGCTCACCTTCCTGGGGGGCTCTGAGTGTCCCAGCCCTGCATTTTGGGTTGCAGTGGGTGGCAGTGCCCTGGTGACCCCCCTCCCCAGCAGGACCCCGAGGTGCTGGGGAGGGAGCAGGGTGTGTTTGCTGCTCAGCCCTCCTGCCCCCATTGCAGGCAGCCTCGTGGACTTCCTCAAGACCTCGGAAGGCGTCAAGCTCAGCATCCACAAGCTGCTGGACATGGCAGCGCAGGTGAGGGGGGCAGACCCACGGGGCTGGGACTTGGGGGGCTCTGTGGGGCTGCAGCTAATTGCAATTCCCCCCAATTACAGATCTCTGAAGGCATGGCCTTCATCGAGGCCAAGAACTACATCCACCGGGACCTCAGGGCCGCCAACATCCTCGTCTCTGAAACCCTGGGCTGCAAAATCGCCGATTTTGGGCTGGCCCGGCTCATCGAGGACAACGAGTACACGGCTCGAGAGGGTGGGAGCCCACCCTGCCTGCTCTGGGGACGGGGCAGGAGGGACCCCCACCCACCCTGCCCTCCCTGGGGGTCCCTGGGAGCTGCAGGAGAGGGAGAAAAGGGGATTGCATGGACAGGACCTGCAGGAGAGGGAGCAGAGGGGGACTCAGGGACACTTTTTCCTCCTCCATCTCCTTCTCCTCAGATGGGCAGGGGGCTGCAGGACCCTGTTTGCCCACCCAGCCCTGCTTTTGGGTGGCTACTGCAGGAGCAGAGGTGCCAGCCCACAGCCCTGGGACTGGGGGCACGGGATGCCACCAAAGCCAGCTCATCCCAGGGCAGGGACAGAGGGACAGAGGCTGAGCCGGGGCTGTCACAGCAGATTAAACACACACAGGGGTGACTCCAGCTCTGCCAGGACTCCTCATTCCCTCCCCTCCTGCTGGGTTGTTTTCAGGAGCCAAATTCCCAATTAAGTGGACGGCTCCAGAGGCCATTAATTACGGGACGTTCACCATCAAGTCGGACGTGTGGTCCTTCGGGATCCTGCTCACCGAGATCGTCACCTACGGCCGGATCCCGTATCCAGGTCAGGATTTCCCAGCAGCTGCAGGATTCTCCCGTGGCACACGCCAGAGCACGCCCACGAGTGGGGACATGCACTCCTGCACGCACACACGCTCCCAGCCTGGCTCCCTGCCCTGCATCCCTCTGCTTCCTATGGCACAACCCCAAATGCCACTTTTAGGGGCGTTTGGGGGTGGTGAAATGGGGTGGAAGTGTCCCCATGGGGGCTGAAGGTGTGGGGTGACCCCAATTCGATGTCATGTGTGTTCCATGTCCTGGCAGAGATGACCGTCCCCAGGGTGGCACCAAATTGAGTCCTGTGTGTTGTCCTGGAGGTGTGACAACCCCAGGGTGGTATCTGTGATATGGGGTGGTACCAAATTGAATCCTCTGTCTTGTCCTGGAAGGGGTGACCAACCCCAGGGTGGCACCAAATTGAGTCCTCTGTGTTGTCCTGGAAGGGGTGACCATCCCCAGGGTGGCACCAAATTGAGTCCTCTGTGTTGTCCTGGAAGGGGTGACCAACCCCAGGATGGTGTCTGTGATATGGGGGACCCAAACTGTGTCCTGTGTGTGTCCTGGCAGGGGTGACCAACCCCAGGGTGGTACTTTTGATATGGGGGGACCCAAATTGAGTCCTTTCTGTTGTCTTGGCAGGGGTGACCAACCCCAGGATGGTATCTGTGATATGGGGTGATCCAAATTGAGTCCTCTGTGTTGTCCTGGAGGTGTGACCAACCCCAGGGTGGCACCTACGATGTGCAGGTGACCCCGATTTGATGTCCTGGCAGGGATGACCAACCCCAGGGTGGTACCAAACTGAGTCCTGTGTGTGTCCTGGCAGGAATGACCATCCATGGGGTGGTACCTACAATGTGTGTGACCCCAGTTGATCCCCACGTGTTTCCCTGGCAGGAATGACCAACCCCGAGGTGATCCAGAACCTGGAGCGTGGGTACCGGATGCCACAGCCTGACAACTGCCCTGCAGAGCTGTACGAGCTGATGAGGCAGTGCTGGAAGGAGAACCCCGAGGAGCGCCCCACCTTCGAGTACATGAAGAGTGTGCTCGAGGACTTCTTCACGGCCACCGAGGGCCAGTACCAGCAGCAGCCGTGAGGGGTGGTGGGGCACCCCATGGCAGGGTGTTAGGGGTGCTTTCCTGGACCAAAACCCCACAGACTCCATGGACATCATCCCAGTGTACTGGGGGACTCTCCCCTGGACCAAAACCCCAGTCTCCATGGGCATCACCCTGGGGTGCTGGGGGTGCTTCCCCCTGGACCAAAACCCCACAGACCCCATGGACATCACCCCAGTGTATTGGGGGACTCTCCCCTGGACCAAAACCCCACAGACTCCATGGGCATCACCCTGGGGTCCTGGGAGTCCTCCCCCCTGGATCAAAACCCCACAGACTCCATGGGCATCACCCTGGGGTGCTGGGGTTGCTCTTCCCCCCGTGGTGTTTGCAGGACACGTCCCACCAACATTTTGGGGGAAATAAAGGCCTTTTCAGCGGTGGGAGCTGCCTTGGGGTGGGCACTCGGGGTGATGCCCACCAGTGACAGACCCCACTTGCACCAACCCACTCCAGGGGATACTGTGGGTCAGTGGGGGGATAATGGGGGTGACTGGGAGGATAATGGGGGTCACTGGGGGATACTGGGTGTCAGTGGGAGGATAATGGGGGTCACTGGAGTGATACTGGGAGGATAATGGGGGTCACTGGAGTGATACTGGGAGCCACTGGGAGGATAATGGGGGTCACTGGGAGGATAATAAGGGTCACTGGGGGGCTACTGGGAGTCACTGGGGGGGGCGAATAGTTCCACCCCCCCTACCCAGACCCCCTCCTCCTTTCCCCCCCACCCCAGCGATGGTGCAGCCCCGCCCCGCTCCCCCCAAGTCCCCCCAAACCCCCCCGTGACAATGGTACGGTCCAGGTGCCGCCTAACCTGCAGGGCGGTGCTGCGGGCCGCGATTGGCCGGCGGGCGGGAAGGGGGCGTGGCGGCGCGCGGTGATTGGTCGAGGCGGGCTTGGGGGCGGGGCCTGGGGCTGGGGGCGGG
>JAXCLP010000063.1:4286905-4299410 GCA_035584035.1 Lepidocolaptes lacrymiger | reverse complement strand
CACTGGGGATGGGGGGTGAGGGGTTGGGGAAGGGGGGGACATTGGAGGACATGGAGGTGAGGGATGCTCGGGGGGGGCAAGAGTTGGAGGGGTATGGGGGGCACTGGGGGTGCAGGGAGGGGTACTGGGGGCACTGGGGGATGGGGGACAATAGGGACATGTGGATCAGGGGAGTGTAAGTTGGGTTACGTGGGGTCTTCAGTGGGTTTGGGGCACTGCGGGGCACAGGAGGGGTGAGTGGAAAGACTGGGGGAAGTTGGCAAAGTTGGGGAGTGTGGAAATCTGGGGAGTTTGGAGGAAAAGCAGGCAGGGGTCTGGGGTGGAGAGAGGGGCACGAGGCCCAGAGAGGGTTTGGGAGCCGTGCTGGGATGCTGGAGAAGGATTTGGGGGGGCACAGGGAGGTGCTGGGGGACAGGACAGGCTCACAGCCCCCTCCCTTTGGGTGCCTCACGGAGGGGCAGGCTCTGATTCCCCTGTGTGAGGGGTGTTGTGCAATTCTCTATTTCACTGTGGGTTTCGGCCTGAAATCAAATAAAAACTTGCTCTTGTTACTTTTTCCCCTAAGTGGATGAGCCCAGTGAAGGGGGCTCTTCCAAATGACTCTGTCAGGAGTGTGGGGAGGGCTTTGATTTCTCTGAAAAAGCCAGTGTGAGGTCTGCAACCTGCACTGAGGGTCCTGCTGGGTCTTTGCCTCAGCTGGTTCCTTTGGAAGGGCAGGGCAAGGAAAAGAGGCAGGATTAGAGCTCTGGGTGAAGTGAAATCAAGCCCAGTTTCACCACCCCACTGCTCTGTGCAACGCCAGCATTCCAAAATGGTTTGAACTCAAAATGAGTGCCAGAATGACACAACAGGTTGGGTTGTTGGGGACAGAATGGTCCCTGTGTCCAAATTTGGCCTTAGTTTGTAGGACTGAGGGCAGGGTTAGGTGGGATATTGGGGAGAAATCCTTCCCTGGGAGGGTGGGCAGGCCCTGGCACAGGTTGGCACAGAGAAGGTGTGGCTGCCCCAGCCCTGGGAGTGTCCAAGGCCAGGTTGGGACAGTGGAAGGTGTCCCTGCTTGTGACAGGGGATGGCATTGGATGATCTTTAAGTTCCCCCCCAACCCAAACCATTCTGTGATTCCATGAAATTCATCCCTGTCTTTGGAATATAACGTGTTCACAGAGCAGCCTGTTGGTTTGTGAGCAAACCATAATCTTGGGAGGCACATAATTACATGTTAAATATGAAATAACTGGTTGTTTTGTGTGAAATGCTGAGCAGAGCTGCCTCCCTTGAGGTCTTTGCTGCACGAGGTTGGGCTCCACACTCTTGTCTAGAGCTGCCCTCCCTAATTTACTCTGTGGTGAGGTTTTAGTGCCCCTTTTTTTTTATTTTTTCCACTGCTCTTTTCTGAGCAGCTGACAAAACATCCACAGTGTGGCTGATTTATTTTACTGAAAATAGTTCCATTTTCTGAGGTTGTCCTGAAAGAACACAACCCCCCATTTCCCTGTAGCCCCGTGGACAGGTAAATTCCAGCAGCAGAGTTGTCTGGGTGTGGGATTTGCACCATTTGCATCCACTTTGACTGAAAATAGCTCCATGTCCACAGCAGGAAAAGCTCCAGTGCTGTGGGGAAGCAGCAGCTTCTCCTGAATGTTGAGAAGGGTGATGAAATATTAATTCTCCCAACTGAGTCACCAGCCAGACTGGATTGAGTCTCCTGCTTCCTAAGTGGATCAGGAGTTGTACAACTCCATGAACAACTTCATCTGGTTCCCCAAGAAAATGAGGCTTGGGAGATATTCCTGCTGCCTGTGGCTTGCCTGAGTGTTTCCTGCTCTTGGCAGTGTTTGATCTGTGCCTCCTGCAGCCAAATCAGGCAGGAGGCACAAATCTGAAAGTTAAATTTCTGTGTATTTCAGGAAAATAAGTTAGCTGGGGAAGGAGGGAGGGGGAAATAACCCTGTTTAGCAGTGCCTGCTGTGGGGGAGTGACGTGTGAGCTCAGCTTTGGCTGGGGAGGAGAAAATCCACGTGGGGAGATGAGCTTGCAGGAAGGTGACTTTGTTAAGCTGGTGTCCATAGGAGGCTTTTAAGGGGTGGCTGTGAAGGCCTGAGATCCCTCTGAAGGATTTCAAGGGGTAAAAAAGGATGAGAAGGGTTGAGGAGCTGTAAAACCACAGCTGGGCTGGTGTTTGCTCAGGGGCAGAGGCCCCTTGGGGAAGCAGTAAGAAAGTGAGGAGGGGCTGCTGCTCCCTGGGATGAGGCACTGTCTGAGCTGGGATTAAACTCCTGTGGCCTGGGTGGGTCCTGCCCAGGGAGACCTGGGAGTCCTCTCATCTGAGGTGCTTTGGAGTGCTCAGCCAGCACAGAAAACTCCTCTAAAACTTCCTCCTCTGAACCTGTAGGACCACAGAATGCTTTGGGCTGGAAGGGACCTTAAAGATGACCTAATTCCACCTTTCCATGGGTGGAAGGGGCACCTTCCATGTGTGTGGTGTGATGTTTGTGGCTCAGACTCTGCCTGGATTGCCTTCTCCACAACTGGCAGTAAAAATTCCTGGCCATACCCGAATTTCCAACCTTCTGCCTTATTTTGAGTCCAGGATGAACTTTCCTGAATCCATGGAGACCAGAAGATGGGAGACCCCAACCCCTGTGAAGGACAAATAAATGCCATTTGACCTGATGGCTTGGCTGTGAGTCCCTTTAAGGGAATGGGTGGTTTTCCCTGCTGTAACAAAGTCCTTTCTGCTCCCAGGTGATGTTGGAAACTACTATTATGGCCAAGGCCACCCCATGAAACCCCACAGGATCCGGATGACCCACAACCTGCTGCTCAACTATGGCCTCTACAGGAAGATGGAGATCTATGTGAGTGTGGGGCTGCTCAGCAAGAGAAATGGCTCTGAAAGGTCTTAGTTTATGTGCCAGGTTTTAATTTTGGAGCTTCAGACTCCTTGATGAGCCAGAGGAAAGGAGATAAAAACCCCACATAGTTGTGCTGATGTATTTCTGGTTTCTTCTGAGTGTTGTAGTGAGATGTTCTCTGCTTCAGAGAAGCTTTGGAGACTGGAAAACTGCTGTAAATTGAATTTATGGTCTGTGTCTACATATGTAATACATTCCAGTAGTGGCACTCTTGCCTTTCAGAGTGAGTTCCTCTTGTTTAACGCTGCTGGTTTGATATTTTTTTTGGCAGTTCCTGGGAATAAATCTGGGATTGGGAACAGGAATTCTTTCTTTTTATGTCCTTGCAGCGTCCTCACAAGGCCAATGCAGAGGAGATGACCAAGTACCACAGTGATGACTACATTAAGTTCCTGAGGTCCATCCGCCCTGACAACATGTCTGAGTACAGCAAGCAGATGCAGAGATGTGAGTGGTGCTCCAGCCAGGGCTCTGGGAAGCCAAGACCTAGTGCAGGGCTTTGGGATAAAAACAGGAGGAAGAACCATGGGGAATTGTCTTCCTCCCCTCTTGCCTTTTGATTTTTCTGGTGAATCCATCATGGGTCAAGCCAAAAGAGCTGAGGAAAAGCCTTTGACCTGCCTGTCTTCTTTTTTGTCTTGTGTTTTGATGGAAACTCTCCTGAATTCCCTTCCTGCCTCAGAAATGACTGAACTACTCCATTTATGAGCTGCATGGATTTTGTGTTAAGGCTTATCTTCAACCAGAGCTGGAAAAGGGTTGGGTGAATTAAACAAACAAACTAAAAAACCCCAACTTCTCCATTAAATCCCAAATCTGCAGTAACTGTGAAGGGTTTTCAGGGCAGTGGCAGTTTGGAAGTGGGGCAGGGTTGAGATCCACATTAATACCTGACAGCTTTGTGTCAGGATGGGGGGCATGGAGAGGTTCTTTAGTGGTGATTTTAAGGTTTTGGCCTCTCTGCAACTTGAAGCTCAGGATTTTTAGCAAATACAAACAGTGGGGAAAGGCTCAACCTTCATTGAAACAATATTTTGGTCTTGGAAACCTGGTGTGAGCTCAAGGGGACAGATATTAAAGCACAAGCACTGAGAGGAAGGGGGGATATGATTCATGAGTAATATACATTGAAAAACTCCCTCCAGTGCTTGATACTCCTTAATATACACCAAATGACATCTAGCAAAGTGCATGTTTGCACAGAGTGACCTGTTTACCCCTGGAGCAGATACAGCTCATGAACACTCTGCTCTCTGGCAGGCAACATTTCCTGCACTGAACCAAGGCAAAATGTGAAAATCAATCTGAAACATGCAAGGACAGGGCTTTTCTTCAAGAAAACTGCTCTGTGTAGCTGGAGAACAGCTGTAAAGGGAAGGGACAGTCTTTAAGTTCATTCTGGTGCCAGACTTGGGCAGAGTAACCCAGAGGGCACGAAATTTAATCCCTTGTAATGGAAAACATGCAGAAATTGATGACTTAAATTCTCCTCACTCATCAGAGGGAGTTTCCAGCCACCTCTGTGAGCTGATTATCCAAACTCTGCCAGTTGCTGTGTCGTGCTGAAACAACTGGAAAGTGGGAACAGTCACTTCCTTCTGGGTCTTCATGTCCCAAACTGGGGCCATTCAGGCTCCCTCCCCACCCAGTCTTTGTGGAGCTGAGTTTCTAACTCTCTAACTGTGCCCTTTGTGCCTTTCTCATTAAGCACAGAAAGAAGACACCCTGCAGATGCTGTTACAGAAATACAGATTTATTTTTGTGCCTGTGTTTGTAAAAGCGAATCTTGCAAATCTGGGTCAGATTTGCAAATCTGTTACTGTGTTTATTTTTAATGGTGAAAGTGGTTGCAGTAGAAATTCATCAGGGGGGAAACTGCAGTTCTGCTGGGAACATAAAGACTGTCAGGGAACCTAAAAACTGCCTGATGTGAAGTAAAAGGGTTGTGCAACGTGTAACAAACCAGCTGTGGATATGAACTTGTCCAGCACACACCAGTAAGTCAGGAGCATCTTCCCTACAGCAACAACCCTTTTGCCTCCTCAGGGAACCCTCAGCTTGCTTAAGTTCACATTCCAGGGTTTGATCCAAGTATTTTGTTGTTTGACACCTTTGGTCACTCATCCACTTTGCTTTTCTGATGTGAGTGGTGGGATAAGCTGTGTGGTTTTGGTGGTTTTATTTAACTAATTGTTTTTTATTCTTTCCTAGTTAATGTTGGGGAGGACTGCCCTGTGTTTGATGGGCTCTTTGAGTTCTGTCAGCTCTCTGCTGGAGGCTCTGTTGGTAAGATCACAAGTCGTGTGTTCTTTTCCTTTTCAGCAGATGCATTTAATGTAGTCCTGTCCAGGAAATACATTGTTGTAGGGGGTGGTGGGGAAGCTCTGTGAACCTATTTCTGATTTCCTCAATAATTAGATCCAGATTTCTCCCTGTGTGAGCCCAGGCTTTGCATATTGATGGATCCCTCCCCATTTGTTAAGCACTGGTCTGGGTTTCCTCCCTGAATATGTGAAGGGCTTTTTAAGTGGTATAACAGCATCACCAGTGGTAGAGTTAAAACAAAACCACAGCAACAGGATTTAATAAAAATAATCAATGTGAACTTTGCAGTGAAAAAAAAAAGGTTAAAACCTTGCTCAGGGCAGGCATAACCTGGAAAGGAAAGAACAGGGTTATTTCATCTGTTGGTTTTAACAAAAAGCCACTGACTCTGAACATGAACAAGAAGCTGAGGGGTTTCAGTGAGTTCCCTCAAAGCTGGAACATTTAAATGCTTTCACAATTTGCACATATTTCTTTGTTGCAGAAAGGCAGGTGTTGGGAACTGTTACTGTAAACGGGCCTGAAAGCTTTGTGGTTGCTGCATCACAATGGCACCTCCAAGTCTGTGTTTCCTGTGCCGTGGTTCAGCAACACCCACCAGCACTGGCTGCTGCATTTCTTGAAGCAGCTCTGTGCTCTCTGGTCCCAGGGCTGTGGATTCCAGGGAACAGAGCATTTGTTTTGATCCTGGGAGGCTTGCAAAACGTGCAGAAGGTGTAGGAAGGGGCTGAGGGAAGAGAACTTCCCTTGCCTAAATGCATATTCAGTCAATGACCTGAACAGATGTTGGATAAAACCTTTCATTCAAATCTTTTGTTCAGGGCCCTGAGAAATCCAGACTGTGTTCAGTGTGACCTCAGCTGAATGCTGGGGACTTGTTTGTGCAGATTTTTGCTCTGGGGCAAAAATGGGAAGCAGTGAGTGTGTGCAGAGAGAGCAGAGCCTGCATTTCCTTTCCCTTTTTCCCCCCTTTCCCCTTCCCTTTCTTGGTGTGTGGGGACATCCAGTGCTAAACCCTGGGGCTTGTGCCCTGTGCAGGACCCCAGCAGGGCTGTGGGAAGGGCCTGGTCCCTTTCATGGGGTCCTTGCTGTGGTTCTCACCCTCTGCCTCTGCTCTCCCCCCAGCCAGTGCTGTGAAGCTGAACAAGCAGCAGACAGACATTGCTGTGAACTGGGCAGGAGGTCTCCACCACGCCAAGAAATCAGAGGCTTCTGGTTTCTGTTACGTCAACGACATCGTCCTGGCCATCTTGGAGCTCCTCAAGTAAGGGCAGCACTATTTACCCCTCTGTTTGGCCCTCCTGCTGCCTCTCCCCTCAGTCCTTGGTGCTTTCTTCCCAGCCTTTTCTTCTTGGAGCCTTTTTTAAGCTGTGCTTTCCCAGGAGGGTTGAATTAGCTGGCTTCTGGGATGCCTCCTACAGGGATGGATGTGTCTAGCAGTGGCACTGTGCAGGAAGCAGCAGCTTTTGGAGCATTGTGCTGGTGCTCTTTGTCCCTTCCCTCTGCCACCCACCCTGGAAAAGAGGGCACAGCTGGAATGTGTGACAGTTTCTGGCTCAAGGCAAACCTCAGTGGGAGGCTTGGGCAGAAAAATGCAGTTTATTGGCTGAATCTGAATAAACTGAGCTGAGCCTGCCCTCGGCAGCAAAAGGCACTTTATTCCCTCTGTGGTTCTGTTCCTCTGCTGACCAGAGGATTCCTCTGTGTCCCTCCTTGCAGAGCCTGGCAGAGCAGCCTGGGAACCAGCCCCTGATTCCTTGTTCTCCCATTTCCTCTGAGTAAATGCAGCATTCTGCCTTGCCCTCTGACCTTCTCTGCCCCCAGGTATCACCAGAGGGTGCTCTACATTGACATTGACATCCACCACGGGGATGGAGTGGAGGAGGCCTTTTACACCACGGACCGTGTCATGACCGTGTCCTTCCATAAGTACGGAGAATACTTCCCAGGGACAGGGGACCTGCGGGTGAGACTCAAGGCCTGGCTGGAAACTGCCCTGCCATTTGCTCCTTTCCACCTCTCCCTGCTCTCCTGGGTGTTCCTGCCCTCAAAGGGACCCCCTTTTTCTGGGGGTAGAGGTGTAGGGGGGAGGCTGCTGGTTCGGGAGCTCTGGGCCTGTGATCCTGTGTTAAACCCAAGGCTTATACCATATATATCCCATATATAAAATATTTGATATTTTTATCCTCAGAAAAGGGCTCTGAAAACGCTATGTTGGTCAATCTGTGTCTTCTTGGTCACACAAGCTCTTGGGGGAAGGTTTCTGAGGGAGGGTGAGTGGGTTTATCCTGTTGGCATTTCCTCCTGTGACTCAGTTCTGTCTCAATGAGTCATGGTGGTGACTGTGTCACTCAGGTAGGTACAGGTGTCACTCTGTGACTTCTGGCACTGCCAGAACACTCTTCTCAAGGGTGAAAGGTTCTTTACCTCCTTTTATGTGCTCTTTTAGTGGAATTACATTTTCCTGATCCAAATTCTCTTGCCTTTCACCCGTGAGTTGTATTTTTTCAGCCCTGCCCAGAGTTTGTTGCTGGTGCAGCTGCCACTGTGCCCCAGAAATGAATTAATTATTCTTAACAAGTTATTTTTAATAAGGTGCTTGGTTATGAGAGTGATAATAGAGATGGAAATACATGTATGATTTTTAAAGTAAAGACAGATTCAGTGGCAAGAAGGAGTGGTCAGCCCAGACTGGCACTGTGGGCTGGCTTAATGTCCAGATTACACTGCTGGAATCCCAGGCTTCCCTTCCCAGTTTGGGGCAAGTTTCTGTGTTTCAGCTGCCTTTCTGGTGAGCTCTGGTCCCTCCCCTTTCCCTCCAACAGGACATTGGGGCAGGCAAAGGCAAATACTACGCTGTGAACTATCCCCTCCGGGACGGCATCGACGACGAGTCCTACGAAGCCATTTTCAAGCCTGTAAGTGAACTCAGCTCTGCTGGGTCGGTCACACTTTGTCCTTGGAGCCCTTCTTTGGGGAGACTGATTGAGTTTTCTGTGATAAGGCTCACCAGGGGCTCTATTCCCCCTGAACAATCACAGCCTGTCTGGGAGCTCCAGCGTGTGAGAGCCCCAGTGTTCCAGGCAGCTGTGGGACCACCAGGGATGTCTTCGTGTCCCTGGCTGACATGGATGTCACTGTGCTGCTGTGCCAGTGTCCTGTGGAGAGCCTGTAACAAGGGCTTTGTTGTTTAGGTGATCTCTAAAGTGATGGAGACATTCCAGCCAAGCGCTGTTGTCCTGCAGTGTGGATCAGATTCCCTGTCAGGGGACAGGCTGGGCTGCTTTAACCTCACCATCAAAGGTAAGGAAGGGCACACAGGGCCTGTACTCAGCTGGCATCACTGGGGGAAGGAGATGCCATGGAAAAGTTTGTTCTTATGGCCATGAGTGTGACTTTTCCCCCCCACTGCTTTTGCTGCAGGTCACGCCAAGTGTGTGGAGTTTGTGAAAAGCTTTAACTTGCCCATGCTGATGCTGGGAGGGGGTGGCTACACCATCCGGAACGTGGCCAGGTGCTGGACCTATGAGACTGCTGTGGCTCTGGACACTGAGATTCCCAATGGTAATTCCCCCCTGGAACCTCAAACAAGACTAAGGGCCAGTGACATTCTAGAACAGCTCAGGGAGGTGGTGTTGGTGGGGGAGAGACAGGAACCCTAGGATTGCTTTTGTTACCTCTTCACTGTTACTCTGGGAGAGTTTTGGATGCCCTGATCTGCTGTAGTTCCACTTGTTTCATTCTAGTGACAGCTTGGTGTTTATTCCTTTTCCTTTGCCTGCAGAACTTCCCTATAATGACTACTTTGAGTACTTTGGGCCAGACTTCAAGCTGCACATCAGCCCCTCCAACATGACCAACCAGAACACCAACGAGTATCTGGAGAAGATCAAGTAAGTGTTTGCTCCTCTTGGGGGGCTCCTCTTGGCCCCTTCCTGGCCCTGCAGGCCCCTGCTGACCCAGGTGCTGCTCTCCTGGCTGGCTCTAGGCAGAGGCTCTTCGAGAACCTGCGCATGCTCCCTCATGCCCCTGGTGTGCAGATGCAGCCCATCCCCGAGGATGCTGTTCAGGAGGACAGTGGGGATGAAGAGGAAGATGATCCTGAGAAACGCATCTCAGGTGTGTGCTTGGGGCTGCCAGGGAGGAGCCCGTGGGTGCCAGAGCTCAGCAGGATCCATGGGCTGCAGGAGGAAGATGTTGGGATTTGGGGCTGGCAGGGAGGAGCCTGTGGGTGCCAGAGCTCAGCAGGATCCATGGGCTGCAGGAGGAGGGTGTTGGGATTTAGGTCTGCCCAGTTCTGCAGTCTCAGTTTGAATCCATTCCCACCTGCCTGGGGGGTTTTGTAAGAGGGAGCACTGATGCTGAGCACTGCAGGGCTGGGAGATCTCTTCTGCCAGATGATAATGGAGAAAATCTAGACTTCAGTGTGAGAATTCCAGCAGTTCCTGTGATGTAGGTGCTGGGACAGGATCCTTTCTGGGAGACTGTCAGGTGTGATGCCAGAAGTGCCTTCCACAGTGAAAAGGGTGGTTTGTAGCCAGATTGGCCTTTAGATCTGGCAGACAGATTTCTCAGTGGGAGGCTGGTTAACCTGCTTATGCTGTCAAGTCTAGACATCACACTGTACCTAATCCAAGTTGTCCATGTGATCTTGGATCTTGGGCATGAGCAGTTAGGGGGGATGAGTTAAAAGATGCAGCAGGTACAGAGATAAAGTGTTTTTATCGTGGCCTAATCCTGACTTAGGTAGGCTCCTTAGTTCACTCCAGTGAGTAGATGTGCTCAGAGAATTAGAGCCTGGAGCCTCCTGACTCACAAATCTGCTCAACCAACCTCTCCTCTTCCCTCTCAGTGCGCAATTCCAACAAGAGAATATCCTGTGATGAGGAATTCTCTGACTCTGAGGACGAAGGGGAAGGAGGGCGCAAGAACGTCGCCAACTTCAAGAAAGCCAAGCGTGTGAAAGCAGAGGAGGAGAAGGAGGAGGAGGAGAAGAAAGGTGAGCAGGACAGCTGGGACCTGGAGCTCTCCCAGCTCCCTGGAGCCCTGCCTGGCTTGGCCTTTCCTACTGCATTTTGGTGTCTTTGTTCTGTTCTAGATGAGAAGGAAGAGGAAAAAGCGAAAGAGGAGAAAGCAGAACCCAAAGGGTGAGTCTGGTGCCCCAGTGGGACGTTGGGAGGGGTCAGGGGTGGCCGTGGCAGTTTGGGGGGCTTTGTCACAGGTTCTGTAACAGGCTGAAGTTTGCAGGTGTTGACCAGCCCACCTGGTAAAACACTGAGAGCCTTGTCAGGGCTCAAAAATAAAAATCCTGCACCTTCATTCAGCAATATGTTATAAATTTTAGCTGAAGGTGGGCCAGATAAGCAGCACTTTTAAGGCTGCAGCTCTGGCTTGTTGTTAAGAGCCTGGACACAGCTCAAAGTGCCTGTTTAAACCAAACAGAGCCTGGACACAGCACCAGCTGCTTGTTTAACCCAAATCCTTCCCTTCTTGCTTCCCCAGGGCGAAGGAAGAGCCAAAATCCACCTGAGCTGGACGGGCCTGACCGTGTGTAGTTGTAGGTTTTAGCTCCAGGGTTGCCTCCTATTCCACAGGATTTATATTTTATATATGTTTCTGTATATATTTCTATATAATTGTATAAATGACTTGAGGACTGTAAATTATTCCTTGCTGCACTCCTTGCTGGGAGCAGAGGGGAGGATTCAGAGGAGCAGCCAGACCTGCACTGCCCAGATTTGGGGACTGGGAAGTTTCACTCTTGCCTTCCACTGCCTCCTTAGTGTGTCTCTGAAAAGAAATATCACTTCCTTTACTCTCTCCTCTGAAATAACCTTGGTAAAGAATAATTTAAGTAGAAGTAGTATCTGCATTTCAGGTTAGGTGGAAAGATGGCCATGAGTTCTGGGTTTGTTTGGTTTTTTTTCCTCTTTTTTTTTGTTATTTTGTTGTAGTTTTATGGGAGAATCCAAGTTCCCAACCCAAGCCTGTGAGAGACTATTCCTTTGGTCTTCAGTTTGATTCCACCGTGGCAAGTACCTGCAAGCTGGTGCCACTTCTCAGGGTCAAATAGTGCAGTTCTTGAATAGAGTTGGTTCCTCCCTGCAGCAAACTTGTGGAAAGAGATGAAGCAGCTTAAAAACCACCTGGAAAAGTGGTTGTTTTGGGGTTTTTTTTTAGTGAATCAGCCCCAGAACCCAGACCTGGAACATGCAAAATGAAACCCACCCTTGTGTGGTGGCTGAGCTTCCCAAGATCTTGCAGCTCCAGGGGGTCTGGCAGCATTATGCACCTCGAGGAAGGGAAGGGATGGAGTTTTTATACCTGTTTTTCATACCTGTGCCCCTCCTTGGGGGAGAAGTGAATTACTGCCCCTTTGGCTTTGCTTTCCCTGCTTTCCTGCCCTCATCTCCCAGCACTGATCCACATCCTGGGCTGAAACCACTGCAGAAATGCCCAGAACCCACAGCCTGGCTGAAAACTTGACTGAAAATACTCTTCTTTTTCTTGCCCTGAAGTTCCGAATGTTTTCAAATCGAACCTTCCTCTCAAGGCCAGTAAATCCGAGGAGCCTTTTTCTCTGTCGCCTTCCTGAGGGAACAGCAGATGGGGCTCTGAACGTTTTTAGAGCTCCTTTTCCTCCTCCCACCCATTATCTCAGCCCCGAAGGTCTTTTGTGACCGGCTCTGCCCTTTCTTTTGCCTCTCCTTTTGTCCAGCTGATCATTAGCTGAGCTCTTGGTGGAAAAAAGTTTGGTTTTCAGGCAGTTCTGACTCGCTGCTCTCCTTCCTCAGGGGATCTGGAACCTCCCCGGGAGCGCTGCCGAGGGTTTCAACTCTAATAATGCTGCTAAAACTTAACACAGGTTATTTTTCAAAGGGTTTATTTTTTTAAATCACTTCTTTTCCCCCCTTTTCCACCGTGAGTTTTTGTAGTCTCTTTGGATCCTGCTCTTCAGTGTTTGTATGTGAGAGAGAGATCAGTGTAACTTTGTGTCTGGGGGGAGGGAGGGAGGGGAGGGGAAATATATTGTGGTTTTTTAAAGATGCGTTTATTTTGAATTTTGAGAACCTTTTTAATAAAACTGGTACATTTCTACGGTTGGTGTGAGTCTGTCCTGCTTTCTGCTGAGAGGAAACACAGTTTGGGGGGGTGTTGAGTTAATTTCCAGTTAATTTGCTGGGTTTCAGTTAATTTCCAGTTAATTTGCTGGGTTTCAGTTAATTTCCAGTTAATTTGCTGGGTTTCAGTTAATTTCCAGTTAA
>JAXCLP010000063.1:4264377-4283125 GCA_035584035.1 Lepidocolaptes lacrymiger | reverse complement strand
CCCCCCATGGCGCGGCCACCGGGCGGCGCCCGCGCTCCATTCCCGGTACCGGGGAGGGCGCGACGGGACCCGCCCGGTGCCGGGGGGAGCCCCGGGGCGCGGCCGAGGCGCTGCCGCATCGCTCGGGGCCCGCCGGGCTGAGCAAAACCCCCTCCGTGCCTACAAAACCCCCCACACCATCCCCGAGCCCCCACCGAGCCGCCCCCTCCCCGCCGCCTTTGTCCGCGCCCGCTCCTTCCTGCCCGCCCCGACGGGGCGCGGGGGTCCCAGAACCGCGGGGGTCCCTCCCGACCCCCCGGTACCCACCTGCCCGTTGGCTTTGGCGGTGTCGGGGTCGCCCCCCGCCGCCTTGGAGCCCTGGCTGCCCATGGTGCGGCACGTCGGGTGGTGCCGGCCCCGCCGCGGCGGCTGCGCTGGGCGGGAGTGGGGCGAGCCCCCCGCCCGCCGCTGATAAGGAGAGGGGCGGGGGCGGGACGGGGCCGAGCCCGCCCCGGGGGCGGGGGGACAGCGCTGGAGCCACCGCCCCGCCGGCAACGGGGAGGGGGTGCTGGCGGTGGCAGAGCCCCCGTCCCTCCTGCGAGACCCCTCGAGGGTCGGGGTGGCCCCGGTGGGGTGAGGGGAGCGGAGGGAGGTCCCCCCCAGTCCTCTTTCCCTTTGGGGGAAGGGCTCATCCTATTCCCGGCACCCCTGGGTGTCTGATTCCCCATCCCCAGCACCCCTGGGTGTCTGATTCCCCATCCCAGCACCCCTGGGTGCCCCTGTCCCCATCCCCAACACCCCCGGGGTGCTGCTCACCCTGTCCCAGCCAACCTGGGAGAGTCCCATGATGCCACTTGTCCCTTCCCCATCCCCTCCAGGGCAATATCATGGTGTGGGTCATCTCAGTCGTGTTCACCCTGGAGTGCTGCTCCCCCCAGGGTCCCATTTCCCCCAGGATCCTGCTCCCACCAGAATCCCACTCCCCCCAGGATTCTGCTCCCCTCAGGGTCCCATTTCCCCCCAGGATCCTGCTCCCCCCAGGGTCCCTCCCACCCCAGTCCCACCAGTCCCTCGAGGGTCCTGCCGTGGGCACAGGTTGTGCCATGGATCACCCCCCAGCTCCCCACCCTGCTGAGCACCCTGGCACAACACACAGGGGGGTTTTCCCCTCTGGGTGTTCTTTCTCTCTGATTTCCCGGAATGGGAGAGCTCAGGAGAAAAGAAAATGGGACTAAATTCAAGTGGATGCTAATTCTGGCAAGGGGCCCTGCAGTGTCCCTGCCCAGGGATCCAGCTGTGCCAGTGGGGGATTCACTCCCAGGGGCAGCTGGGCACAGCTGGATTGCACTCCCCAAACCCACAGGACACTCTAATTCCCTGGATATCTGGAGTGGGACACATTCCCGAGTGCCACATCCCAAGCCCTGTGCTCTTGGAATCTTCCAGGCACTCTGGTGCCACCGAAGCCCCCGTGCCCAGCACCCAGCTGTGCCACGGGGCCCGGGCAGGATCAAGGCCAGTCTCCGAGGGGAAAACAATGTCCTGCTGTGTGTGCTCCGCCAACAAGGTCATGTTTTGTCTCTGGCCTCCCTGCCCCCAGCACATCATCACCCCCCGTTAGAGCGAAATTGCTGTTAATTAAAACAGGCGGCTTCTTGCTTATTGACTTTTGGGTGCCAGTTGATGAAGGCCTTGGATGGCTGCCGGGTGCTGGGGCTGGTGGGGAGGGCTGGAGTGTCCCAGGGAGCCAGGGAGGATGTTCCCTGCTGGAAAACACGGGTGTTTCAAGGTGCAGGGAGGCTGGGGGCTTTGGGAAGACAAACTGTCCAAGAGAGTGTGTGGAATTAATGAACAGGATCTGTCTCCTGATGTTCATTCCCAAGTGTGAGCTCCAGCCTGGTGTCCCCAGCAATTCCCTGCCAGGGAGCAGAACCTGGCAGAGCTGTGGCTGGTGAGCTCTTCCCTCTGTCCCAGCAGCCATTTGGCACTGGGCAATATCCATGCCAGCTCCACACTTCTCTTCCCACCTTCTGGAAGGGGTTTTCAGTCTCTGCTGAGAGTCATTTTGTCCTGGCTCCTCTCTGCCAGGACATGCAAAGAGGCTTCATGCTGTTGTCCCACCCCATCCCACCCCATCCCATCCCATCCCACCCCATCCCATCCCATCCCATCCCATCCCATCCCATCCCATCCCATCCCATCCCATCCCATCCCATCCCATCCCATCCCACCCCATCCCATCCCATCCCATCCCATCCCATCCCATCCCATCCCATCCCATCCCACCCACAAATTTTGGCTGTGCTGAGCACCCTTGAGCCACCACCAGCTCTCACATCACCCATCCCAGTCCACCCATCCATGCAGCAGCCCCAAGACATTCCCATCCCATCCTCCTGTCCCAAAACCACAGGGGACTACAAATGTGAGCAGCACCAGCAGCCCATCCCCACTGCCAGAGGGGCTCGGGGGGCTCTGGGGGTGCAGCCTGTGGGGTCAGAGTGGCAGTCCTGATGTGACCCTGGCTCTTGGGTTGGGGACACCAACCCCTTCCCTGTGCTGTGGACAGGCCACAAGCAAAGAAGGTGCTTCCTTTGGTGGTGGGTGGGTCTGGGGGGATTTATGGGGCTGGGGGTCGGGGCTGGGGTCTCTTAACTCAGCCCCCCCGTGCAGAACCGACGTGTCTCCCGTGTTTTTGCTGGAGGGGACAAAGCACTTCACCCCTCCCCTCCTCGCTCCACTTCCAGCTCAATCCCAGCGCCACAACAACGGGAAGCAGATGTGGAAAGGGCAAAGTCGAGCACGGCTGGGCAGGTCAAGATGCAGAGCTGGAAAGGGGGGACAACAACAGCCCCCTCCCAGCTCTGCAAGGACCCCTGGCACGTGTTTTCCAGCTCCTTCCATTCCCGAGGAATCCCCGGTCTCCACGTCTCTCCCGATCCCTGCTCGTCTCCAAAACCCTCTTCTGCAGCGCTGCGTTAAGGGCTGGGTTTATAAATAGCCGCATTCCCCGTGGGTTCCCGAGCGTGTTCCTCTCCCGGGGCAGATGTCTGTCTGTCCTTCCCGCAGCCCCGGGACGGCTCCGCTGCACCCGGAGCGATGCTCGGGGTCCCCACGCCGGTACCGGAGCCCCCGAGCTCCGTGGGGCTCGCCCGGCTGTCCCTGGGCACACCCGCGGGGGTTGTTCCCGCTCTCATCCCGGTAAAAGGCTGTTTTCCCTGTTTCCCACGAGCGGTGACACCGGGAGAGCGGCTGGAGGACGGAAAGGGGCCGTGAATTCCAACCCAAACCGAACCCTCCCAGTGCAAACCAGTGACCCCCAACCCCGTGGTGGGTCCAATCTCTCCACCTCGGGCTCCTCCATCCCCGTGGACCGGGAACCGGAGCAGGGCTGAGGATGCTCCGGTTCCAGCGGGCTCTCTTTGCCTGCCTGGGAAGGGCCGGTGACCTGCAGGATGCGGACAGACGGACAGATTACAGCCTGCCTGCTCCTCTGGCAGATGGACAGGCAGACAAATCTCTGCTGCTCCTGCCTGCGAGGCCGGGGGGACGCCAGATCTTGGCGGATGTTGTTTTCCACTTTCCAGACCTACTTAAACTGCGGCTGATTATTAATTTATTGGGTGTTAAGCGCCGAGAGGCTGCAGGGCAGAGCAGGGAGCTTGGCTCCCACACCGCGGGGCTGGAGAAGGACAGAGGGGACCATCCCCAGCCCCTTGTCCTGCCTCTGCCACCCAGCACATTCCCCCAGCCCTTAATGAAGAATTAAGGCAATTATTTATTCACATACCCAGATCATCTGCTGGAGGATTTTGGAGTTAGGGGGGCCCAGGAGGGCAACCAACAGCGCTGGGAACGAAGCCGAGGGATTTCCATATTGATTTATAAATAGCAAAGGAATTAACTAATTAGATCTCTCCAGGGAGAGAATTCCAGCAGGGAGAGAATTCCAGCAGGGAGAGTGCGGGGCTGGGCTGTGCCTGGGATGGAGGGGTCGTGGCTTCTGCCACCACGGCAGGGACAGCTTGGGGACAGCCCTTGGGAAGGGCCTTTGGCTAAAATAGGGGCTGCATTTGGGGTCTGGGGGCTGCCGTGCCCACCAGCCCTGCCTGCTGCTTGGCTTTCCCAATTCCTGGTCCCCAGGATGATGCACATCCCAGGAGGATACAGGATGAGGGGGCCAGGCACAAGGCTGTGCTTCCTCAGCTGCAGGAGGGGAATGTGCTGAGCTCCAGGCCAGGGGATTCCTGAGGGGGACAAGGAAGAGCTGGAAATCTCCATCCTCTGCCCGAGCAGGAGTTGGGTCCTGCCAAACCTGCTCTTGGAGTCAGGGCCAAGTGACCCTCTGACATCTGCACCGGGGAAAAGCCTCCTGGACCCGAGCAAAGGTCTCTGAGGACTTTACCAGGGCTCTCCCTGTCACCACAACCAGTGTCCCCAAATCCTTCCTGCCCTGGGAAAGGCTCCAGCCCGGGAGGCTGTGGCGAGGCACTGACTTCCCATAGAAACACATGAAAGGGCCCGTTCTTGTATCTGCCAGAGCCCCGTCATTTTTGGTTGTGAAGATCCCATGGCAACCGGCGCCTTCTGCCACTGCTCTTGCTATTTCTGGGCTTGCTTTTCCCTCCACTCACATCCTCCTGCGTCCCACCCCACAGGATCAGCCCTGCTCTCCCCACTCTGGACCTTTCCCACCCCATCACCCCCTTCCCTGCTCCTGCTGGGGGGAGAGCTTGGCTGTTGGGAGTCCTGGAGGAGGGAAGGGAGGGCAACCCCATATCTTACCTTGGGGACCATCTGCCCTTCTTTAGGGCCAGGAGATGGAATATTTGCCATCGAAGCCAAGCCCCAACCTCAAACCCCTCCAACCCCATCCTGTGCTTTGCCCCGGGGTGACAATGGGGAAGGTGGTGGAAGGTGAGGGCTCCCAGTTGCCTTCCCACAGACATAGTTTATGGGGAGTTTTGGCACCGTGGGGATCAACACCCTGCAGGGAGTCCCCACACCACCTCTCCCAGCCTGTTGCTCCCTCCTGGCTCCTCCTGGAAGGACAGGAACCCACCGCAGAGCCCTGGCTCAGGCATCCTGCTCATCCCACACTCCTTATCGCCCCTATCCCGGCCTCTGGCTGCACTTGGGGGCTGATAAAGGTCTCCCTGACCCTGAGCAGCCCAGCTGGGCAGCGCTGCAAGGGCAGAACAGCTGCCCGGGGGTGTCCAGGGGGGAAAGGGGGTGCAGAATCCAGCTGGGAGCAGAGGTGGGAGGGCAGCGGGTGGGACCACACCGGGCTCTGCTCCCCCGACCTGGGCAGAGAGGGGAGCAGGTTTCAGAGCCTCCTTCCTCGCTCCAAGGGAAGTTATAATGGAAACAAAAGCCATGCTGAGTCCAAGTGGAGCTTTTCCCATCCCGTTTCCTGCGGAGGTGCGGCGGGAGCGTTCCCGCACGCCACAGCCCGAGGGGAGGGGGGTGTTTGGGGCTCCGTGCTCACTGAGCCCAGAATTCCTTCCCAATGTTCCATCTATCCCTGCCCTCTGGCAGTGGGAAGCCATTCCCTGTGTCCTGTCCTTCCATCCCTTGTCCCCAGTCCCTCTCCAGCTCTCCTGGAGCCCCTTTAGGCACCGCAAGGGGTTCTCAGGTCTCCCTGGAGCCTTCTCTTCTCCAGGTGAGCCCCCCCAGCTCTCCCAGCCCCAGCAAAGGGGGGCTCCATCCCTTGGAGCATCTCCGTGGCCTCCCCTGAACTTGCTCCCGCAGCTCCACATCCTTCTGCTGGAGGCAGCTCTGCAGGTGGAGGTTCTCACCTGACCAGGACAACCCCTCCCTTCCCTCGCTGCCCACGCTGCGGGGATGCTGATCCCAAAAAAACACCCCTTGGCCGTGGGACAGAACATCCCAGCCCCTCCACCGCCCCCCTCGGAGCGGTGACCCCTTTTGCCAGAGCCCCCGGGGCCGGTGGCATCCAGCCGACCTCCCCACGGAGCCGGGACAGGGAAGCGGGGCTGGGATGCTCCGGGGCCGCGGGCCCTCCCCCGGGAGCTGCGGGATCTATGGGCCTCTTTCTCCCGGCAAGTCAATGTGTCTTTTTGTTGCGCTGCCGGGGTTGATGCCGGCGAGCGGGGACAGACAATACGTCGCATTGTTCCCTTTCAGCAACATCTGACGGGCCCAGGCGCAGAGAAGAGGCCAGTGTGTGCCCAGGATGGGGACAGCCGTGGGGGAAGGGACAGGGATGGACGGACAGGCAGCAGGAAAGACGCAGGGACACCCAAGCCGGGCCGGGGTGTAGGGCTGGAGGGATGCTGTGTGCCTGGGAGATGTGGGACATCACAGGATCATCGGTTAGTCTGGGTTGGGAGGGACCTGAGAGATCCTGTAGATGAGAGGGGTTTTATTTCTGGAACCCAAACCGGCTCTGAGGGCCACGAACTTCCCACCCCACTCATCCTGATGGAATATTAATTATAAAGCCTCAGTAGGAACCTCTACGTGTCAATAGCGTTGACCTTCCCATTGCTGGTCCCTCTCCCTGAATTCCTGGCTGCTTTCCTGGGGCTGTGCAGTTGGGGGTCCCTGCCATCCCCTGTGAATCCAGGGAAACCCCCTTCCCCAAATCCCACCCGGGTGGGATGGGGCAGAGGTTCAGCTCCTGCAGGGCTGGGATGTGAAGGGGAGCCGGGAGCGAACCTTGCAGGGGGAATCACGACAGTGCCAGGATTGTCTGCAACTTTCCATCAGAAATCCCCTCCTTCCCTTCTTCTGGGCTGTCCCTGGCTGGGATTGCTTCATCGCCAGGAGCAGAATTCCCCTCTGACTCAGAGCAAAACCGAAAGTGTCCCCAGGGCCACCGAACCGCAGGGCAGAGACCCCAGCGGAGGGCTCTGGGGGGGCTGCTCCGTGTCCCAACCTGGTGCTGAGGTTTTTGGGGAGCACTTTGCCTTCCAGGAACCCCAGCCCAGCCAGCTGAGCTCACTGGGAGCTGCTGAGATGTGCTGGGAGGGGGCACGTGGGGGTTTTGGACCCTCTGTTGGCAGGTGCCGCTCTCCGACCCCCTCCCAAACCCCTTGCACATCTCTCAAGACCGGGGAAGCACCGGTGGGTCCCCCCGTGCTGTCCCCACTCTGCTGCAAAGGAGGATCTGCAGCCCCTCCGTGTCGGGGGACCACCCCCCCATCCCACCCGCTCCGGGGAGGGGATGGCAGCGGGTTTGGGGTCCCTGTCGGGGTGGGGGCTGGCGGTGCGGGCCCGTTCGGTGGCAGCGGTGCCCTCCCCGCCCCCACGGCTCGCTGGGATGCACCGGAGGATGCAGCTCACCCAGACTTGCATGGCCGTAACCATGGCAACGGCTGCGCCGGGCGGGATGCGGGGGGATGCCGGGGATGCAGGAGATGCGGGGGGATGCGGTGGATGCCGGGGATACGGGGGGGATACGGGGAATGCGGGGGATGCGGGAGGATGCGGGAGGATGCGGGAGAGGGGTTGCAGCGCTGCCATCGCACCCCGGGCTGGCTTCACCCCACATCTGGATTCACCCACATCTGAGTCACCCAGGTCTGGGTTGGCCCCACATCTGCATTCACTGCACATCTGGGTCCTCCCAGGTCTGGATTCGCTCCATGTCTGGGTTCAGCGAGGTCTGAGTTCATCCCACATCTGGATTCACCCCTCATCTGGCTTCTCCCAGGTCTGGCTTCGCCCCACATCTGGATTCACCCCACATCTGGCTTCTCCCCACCCCTGACTTCGCCCCTGTATGAGCCCATCCAAGACCGCGTTCAGCCCA
Source organism: Lepidocolaptes lacrymiger (assembly GCA_035584035.1). NCBI lineage: Eukaryota > Metazoa > Chordata > Aves > Passeriformes > Dendrocolaptidae > Lepidocolaptes > Lepidocolaptes lacrymiger. The sequence goes on along the minus strand of JAXCLP010000063.1, from coordinate 4,275,369 downwards.
CGCCCGGCTTCCCCCGCGGCGTGTGTCCCCCCCGCTCCCAGCAGCGATGCGTGTGCGCCCCCCAGCCCAGGGACACGGGGTGTCACACGTTGTCCCCGCGGTGCCGGTGCCAGGGAGGGGGCGCAGCCCTCGGGGAGGGGCCGTCCCTGGAGCCGTCCCCGCGTTATCGGCGCTGGTGCCATTAAAGCCGCCGCTGTTTGCATTGGTGCGGCCGCGCTTTGTCTCCGCAAGAACTTTCAACCTCGCCGGCTTTTCCTCTCCGCTGCTCCCTCCCTGCCCTGCCAGGCTCGGGGTGCCCGAGCCCAGCGCCTGGCAGCGATACGGGGGGCTGCATCCCCCCGGTGGGCAGGGTGGGCACTGCCCCGGCCGCATCCCGCTGCTTCCAGCTGCCCGGTGCCCCCGGAGGGCAGCGCAGGGGGCAGAAGGGCCGTGGCAGCCCCGGTGGGCTGCAGCTGCCGCCCCTCGGTGCCACGATGCCCTTGGTGCCCACCTGGCCAGCCCACCGCCCCAGCCCCCTCGCCGCCAGCCCCGCTGCGTTTGGCAGCAAAGCAGCTCAGCTGGAGGAAAGCCTCGGGCGCTGGAGTGACCCACTAACCTTCTTCTTCTTAAAAATGCATGAAATGCAGGCGGCTGCCGCGGCAATCGCGCATGCAGCGGGCGGGGGGCACGGGCGGGGGGCACGGGTGGGCACCGGGCCGGGCACGGCGGAGGGGGAGCCTCGGGGAGCCCCCCCGGGGGGACCCTCTGCCCATTTTTGGGGCTGTTTGATGCCCGGTGCATCCCCAGCCCCGCTGAGGGAGGGGTGGCTCGGGCAGGGATGCCGGGAGGTGCCCGGGCACGGGGCAGACCATCTGTGCCGGTGCCAGCGGGATGGGGGAACGCCGTGCTGGAGCAAAGTCCACCTGGAAAGTCACCACGCTGTGCCAGGTGCCACCTGCCCCAGCCGGGGCTCCCTCCAGGCTCCCCTTGGAGGCCAAGGACACCCCAAAGAGCCCTCCCTGCCGTGCCCAGTGCCACGGGGGTGTCCCACGGGAGGGACAAAGCGGGTGGCAGGGTCCCACGGGCACAGGCTCGCCCCGTCACTGCCATCACAGCCCTGACCTCGTTTCTCTCCAGCTCCTCCACGCCTTTAATGCACCCGGAGCAGATGGCAGAGAGCCGGGGGGGCTGGGGACGGCGGCTCAGCCCCACCACGGGGACACAAACCCCGAGAACCTCCCCGCCCCCGTGGGAGACACACGGCCACCACCCTGGTGGTGTGACCCTTGTCACCGCAGTGGTGCTGGTGACCACGGGGGGACCGTCCCCCCCGCCCTGAAAGGGGTTAAGGGAGCCTGTCGCATGCGGCTGATTTGATTTCGGGCTCCTTTGCATGGCTGATCGCGGCTGCAACACCTCGCGGAAGACACAGGACTATTTTTAGCTGCTCTGGGCTCGAGTTGAGCAGCCCCCGGGCAGCCCCGGGGCAGTGTCTGACCCCAAAATCCCATCCCAGGGGGGACAGGCACCCCCGGCCTTCGGCGGGAGCGGCCGAGGATTTGCAGGATTAAGGGTTTGCCTTTGTTTTTGTGTCACAATCCTGTTGGAAGAAGAAGAAGAAACAAACCCCAGGAGCCAAGGGCAGCCCGAGCTGCGATGCCGGTAGCTCGGAGTGGAGCTGCTCCATCCCTGCTCAGCTGCACAGCCCAGAGAGGGGCTCATTCCCTGCCTGGATCCACATTTCCCATCCTCTTCCCTGCTCCATCCCTGCTCAGCTGCACAGCCCGGAGAGGGGCTCATTCCCTGCCTGGATCCACATTTCCCATCCTCTTCCCTGCTCGGGTCACCGGGAGCTTCCCCCGCCGCTGCCCACGTGGCTCCGACACCCCCGATAGCCGCGTTTCGCCTCGGAAAGAGGGAGGAAATCACAGCAGGGAGTTTTTCCAAGCCCTTTTGGAAATCCCTGCGGCTTCCTCGGGGTCTCAGCCCTGACTCACAGGGCAGTGGAGGCGAGGAGGAGTGTGATCAGCCACGGGAAGCTTCACACGCTCCTCCCTCCCAGTGCTGTCCATGGTTGAGCCCCCGCTGCCACCGCGGGTCGCTGGGACTGTGTCCCCTGTGCTGCCCCGGGCCCTGCACACACACACAGATGGTCACACCTCTGGCCCTGCACACACAGACACACAGACACGGTCACACACATAGTCACATCTCTGTCCCTGCACACACACACAGATGGTCACACCTCTGGCCCTGCACACACAGATACACACACACGGTCACACCTCTGTCCCTGCACACACAGACACGGTCACACACATAGTCACACCTCAGTCCCTGCACACACAGACACTGTCACACCTCTGGCCCTGCACACACACACACGGTCACACCTCTGGCCCTGCACACCCACCTTCACCTCCACACGTGCCCCCCCAGCCGGGCCCTTTGCACCCCAGTGCCAGCCAGGTGGCAGAGCAATCAGTCTCTCTGCTCCTCTGACTAATTAACATAAATTGACACTGACTAATTAACCGTCCCGCCTCATTAGAGCCCGGATGCCACAACCCTGGGAACAGCAGGCAGCCGAGCCCTGGCTGTCGGTGCCTCGTGGCCACGTCCCACCCTCACTGGCCACCCCTGGTCGCCATCACCCCATCCCTGTCCCCAGCACCCCATCCCTGTCCCCATCCCCTGCCCCTGTGAGGCTGCCAGCACCGATAACGAGATTGCTTCCTAATCCACTTATTCCTGGCTGGAGCAGAGGACTGGCAGCCTGCTCCCGACAACCCGAGGGCACCGAACCCCCCCGGCCCCCGGGGGAAAGCCCTGGTGGTCTCAGCCGTGGGGCAGGGAGTGTCACATGTGGAAAGACCAGGGAAGGTTGAACCCTGGAGGGAAAGTGGCCCCCCCAGCAGCGTGGCCTTGGGGAGCAGCAGGATGAGCAAACCTTGCATCAGCCGGGAAGGGAGATAAGGAGCCCTTCCCAAGTCCTCGCTGGGAGGGGGAGGGCCTGGGGGTTGCTTTAGGGGTAGGTCACCCCAACACGGCGACACCCAGCTCTGCAGGAGGAAGGAAAAGGCCATTTTTTCACTTCCCTGTTTGCTCAGCGCTGCCTGGGAAGCGGGAGCCCCACGCAGGCCCCATCCTGCCCTGCCCGCTGGCACCGGGGCTGAGTCACGGCACGTCCGACCGGTTTGGGGGAGACCCTTGGGCTCAGCGTGGGAATGTCCTGACCTCAGCAGCACAGCACAGGGCTGGGAGCAGCCGTGCCGAGCTGCCTGCGGGACCCTCAGCCCCCCAAAAACCAGGGGGGGCTTTGCCCTGGGGGGTGTCGGTGCCCACGGGAAGCTCCCGCTCATCCCCAGTGCCCTGCGTGCCATCCCTGCCGCCCTGAGCGGGGGATTTATAAACTAGGTCAGAGGCAGATCCCCAAAAGTGATTGGAAGCGGGGAATTGCCGCTCCCTGGGGTGAGCCCTGCGGGGAGATTTGCTCCGTTCCATGCCCTTATCGCTGAGCTGGAAGGAAAGGGCTGGTGGGACAGGAATCCCCCCGGAGCCCCCCGACAGCAGCACCAGGACCAGGTCCCACATGGACCCCGGGGGTGGGAGCCACAAGGAGGAGGGCGCAGGGTCTTGGGGACACTGCTGAGGCCAGGAAAGAGCCACGGGAGGGGGACGGATGGTGCTGGCACGGCTGGGAGAGCCGGGAAGGCTCCGAGCGGAGGAGGCAGCGCCGTCGGGCAGGAAGCGGGACGGCAGCGGGAGCGGGGCAGGAAGGCAGCCACGGCCCCGGGGTCGGCGGAAGAGCGGCGGAAAGGCTCGGGGGAGGAAGCCTGGCCCCGGTCTGGGGCTGCCCCGGTGCCCCCGGTGCGGGACAGCGGAACGGGGACGGCGGTGGGACCGAAACCCGTCGGTTCCCGGGAGAGCCCCGGGGCTGCCAAAGCCTCTCGCCACCCCAGGGGCTGCAGGTCCCGGCGTGTCCCGTGGCAGCCGCAGGTCGGGGCTCGAAGCCTCGTGGTGCAGTGTGGGGGATCCCAAAACCAGGCAGCGGGACCCCCGTCTGACGGCGGCACAGGCGGTGCTGCCACTCGTGGGGCTCCGGGTTGGGGTCTGAGTAGGGATCCAGGACCCTCGTGGGGCTCCGGGTTGGGGTCTGAGTGGGGATCCAGGACCCTCGTGGGGCTCCGGGCTGGGGTCTCACCGGGGATCCAGGACCCCCGTGGGGCTCCGGGCTGGGGTCTCACCGGGGATCCAGGACCCTCGTGGGGCTCCGGGCTGGGGTCTCACCGGGGGTCCAGGACCCTCGTGGGGCTCCGGGATGGGGTCTGAGCGGGGATCCAGGACCCCCCAGGGATGTGTTTGGGGTGATTTATATTCCTTTGGAGCTCCGTGAGGGTTTGGGGGGCTCGGCCGAGGCAGTGCCCAGGATGGGGGCACTGCAGAGCCTGGCACCCCCCTGGGAGGGGGGCACCAGTCCCAGCTCCTGGGGAATGGCCCATTCGAGGCCACTCAGTGTCCCATCCCAAGGTCTCCATTCGCCACCTTGGAATCTTTAAGCATCTCCAGCCCAGATCACCGGGAATGTTTAGCTCAAACTCCGAGCGATGCTGCTGGAGGGGCTGTGCCCACGTGCTGGGGGTCTCATCCCAGTGCATCCCAGTGCATCCCAGTGTCTCCCAGCGCAGGGCTGGAGCGCTGGGAGCTGCCATCCCTCCTGCTGCCGGCTCAGTGGAGGAGCAGGGGATGGAGCTGTTAAATATTTATAGCGGCTGTCGGAGCTGTGGGGAAAATGGCAGCGGAAGAGGAGGGGGGTCGGCGGGAGGGTCCATCTGGCCCCCGCACTCGGAGTCACCATCTGGTCCCCGCCGTGCTGGGGGTGGCGCCTCCGCTCCCGTGCTCAGTGCCGTGGGTTTGGTGGTCCCAGGTGATGGGAGAGGGTGGGTGGGGGGCTCAGGGTCCGAGCCACCCACCCCGGGTTTGCTCCGGCTCGTGGGTGCCCGTCGTGGACTTGTTTGGATGAGAAAATGAGGACGTGTGTGTAATTGCTAATGAGGATGCGCATATGCTAATTGAGGGCTCCCAATTATGGCAGGACAGGGCCTCGTGGGCCGTGTCCTGTCCTGGATTTGGCCAGGTGAGCCCCGGGCAAGGTCAGACAGTGGTGACCAGCTCAGCTCGGCTCAGCTCTGCTCTTCTCAGCACCTCCTGGATTTGGGTGCCCCCATGGAGACCCCCCAGCTCTGGGTCTGGAGGAGAGCAGGGTCTGGGGGGCTGCTCAGGGGTCTCAGCTCCCAACCCCGAGGGAGGAGGGGTGATGGTGGGGTGGGCACTGGGATGCAGCTCCCACCACCCCTCTTGATGCTTTCCCCCTCTTGATCTCACTCACAGCCTGCACAGTGTGAGGCAGTGGTGGGCAAACAAACCCTTAATTAGCCACTTTTGGGATTTGGCTTCATTAATGTCAAAAATATTTATTAAGGAAGAATTAAAGTCTCTGGGTACAGGAAGGCAGAGCCCAGGTGGGATCACCTTTGGCTTGGTGGGTGCTCCTGTCCCAATCTTCCCATCCCAATTCCCACCTCAGCAGCTGCTGGATCCTGAATTTGGCAGTGAACCAGCCAAGCATTTGGCTGGGATTTTTGGGGGGTGTCTGTCAGGCCTCTGGTGAGGGGGATGAGCTGCAGGATCCCCCAGAAATCCAGGACCAGCAACCCAGGACAGTGTCCCTCCTCCATCGGTGCAGAGCTGGGGTGGGACCAGCTGAGAACTGACTGACTGGAGGTCCCAGGAACAGGGATAGGGGTGGGAGACGTGGCTTCTCAGGAATGCTGGGATGGGCTTTGCCGGGAAAACAGCCACTTCCCATCAGCTGCATCCGCTGGGAAGTGGTGAGGGGGTTCCCTGCAGGCAGCAGGAGGCTGAAGTTTATCCCCATTGTGGGTGTGAATAGGGAGGTCTCAGCCACGGCCCCCCCAGTGCCAAACCCATGGAGGGAATTTCTCCCTGGAGTTTTGCTCCAACACGGTTCTTACCCTGGGGTCCCAAACCTGGGGGCACCCTGGGACCCCAAACCTGGGGGCACCCTGGGACATGTCCCCTCTGGCTCGGGGACCCTGCGGTGATGCCAGGCCTGGCAGGGGGACACCCGGGTGGGATGAGCCATCATTGCCTGCACTTTGATGTCCGTCCCCTCCTCCCGAGGGATCCTCGTTCCATCCTCGTTACCTGCAGCAAACCTGGGCCTGGCATCTGGCTGCTAATCCCGGGATTAGCGGGCCCGGGGAGGGCAGCAGATGGAGCCGGGACCCCCGGGGTGCAGCCCATGGGCCAGCACCGTTTGGGCTGTCCGGGACCCCCGGGACCACCCCCCGATGGGTCCCCGTGGAGATCCCAGCTGTTCCCAGGGGAATTCCCACCCGGGATCTCCCCTGGGACATCATTCCCTGCAGGGGCCATGGGAAAGCCCCCGTTCAAGGGAAATGAAACCCGGTGAGAGCCCTTTCCAGCTGCGGGAAGAGCATTTCTGGGAAGGCAGTGATCTCTGTGTCTTCTTCTTGCCTCCAAAACACCCGCAGCGCTCTCAGGCTGGGAAAAAGGGAAGGAGAGGAGGAAATGGCTGCGCGTTTCCATCCTGTGCCCACCCAAATCCATCGCCTTCATCCCTGGGGGTCCCGGCCAGGCAGGGGGGATCTCTGCCCACCAATTCCCAGCCAAATCCCCCCATCCTGTGGCCGAGCGCCCCACGGCTGCGCGCTAACCCCAGGGTCCCTGCTCAATGGGAGGAAGGAAATCCTCATCCTCGGGAAAGGCTGGCCAGGGCTGTTTCCTCCCGCCGTGCTGAGGAGGGGTCGGGGCACCGGCACACCCACCCGTGGCGCCCCCACATCACCCCCCACCCCAGTCCGATGGGTTTGGGGTCACACGGGAGGCAGACACAGCCTGGGGGGGTTCCCTCTGTGCCCCCAAACCCCACAGGACCTTCCGTGGGGGGGGGTCGGGGGGTTCTTTCAGCCCCCCCCGAGCAGCGAAACCCCCCGGTGCCCCCGGGTTTGGGGGATGGCGGCTCCGCGAGGGTCCCGGTGCCGGCGTGGGGTGGGAATGAGTGGGGGGCACATTCCCGTGGGGCTCGGTCCCATCCTGCCCCCCGCCAGCCCTCGGTATTCCCGCTGCTCCTTCCTCTTCCTCGCCCTTCGCCCGCTGACGGCGACGGCTCCGCTCCCGGCGCCCTTTGCCCCTCCGTGTCCCCTCCATGTCCCCTCCGTGTCCCCTCCGTGTCCCATCCATGTCCCCTCTGTGTCCCCATGTCCCTTCCGTGTCCCCCTACCACATCCCCCCTGTGTTCCCTCCGTGTCCCCTCCGTGTCCCCCCCGTGTCGCTCCCGTGTCCCCTGCGTGTCCCCTCCATGTCCCCTCCGTGTCCCACATGTGTCCCTGCCGGGCACAGACTCCCCTTCCCACCCACTGCTCCCGATCCCCATCCCGGTTCCCCCCGACCCGCTCTGGGGTTGGATCTCCGCTCTCGGTCGCGATAATCCCCCCGGGGCGGCGGGGCTGGATCGGGATGGGGATCGGAACCGGGACCAGGACCAGGATCGGGACCGGGATCGGGATCGGGACCGGGATCGGGATCAGGCGCGCGCACCGGGCGCCCCCTGGCGGCTTCGGGGGCCCCACCGGAACAAAGGCCGGACCGGGGACCCCCCGAGACCCCTCCGGGACCCCCCCCGGGATCTCCCGAGACCCCCCCACGGGCAGGGGGGACCCCGAGGCCCCCACAGTGAAGGGCACGGCCGATACCCCCCGGTTCGGGGCGGCCGGGGACGAGCTGCGCCCCTTCCTCCTCTCCCCCTTCCTCCTCTCCCCCTTCCTCCTCCTCCTCCTCCTGCCCGCCGGTGACACGGCAAAGGGGGGTGGTTGGAGCTGCCCCAAATCCCCCCTGCTGCTCCCCCCCCCGTTCCCTCCACTCCCCCAAATCCCCCCTGCTGCCCCCCTGTCGCCCCCAGCCACAGCAGGACCCTTCACACCCCTGCCCACCTCGGACAGGAGGGTGGCAGCAGTTGGGGCTCAGCAATTAAACCCTAATTAATTAACCCCCCCTAATTAATTTTAGGGAAACGCCACCCCCTTTCCCTGCAGCCACCGAGCATTGGGCAGGGGCACAGGAGCTCCTCTGGGGTTCCCAAAGGATGGGAGGAGGGCTCACCCCCTTCTAAAGGAACCCAGATGGGACTGTGGGAGCTTTAACATACCTGGAACTCCCACCTTCCCACTCCTAATCCATCCCTGCACCTCTCAAAGCTCAGCACCATTAAATCATTCCTCACACACAACCACCACCAGCCCTTCTTAGAGAGCAGGAGTGTCTGGGAGGGATTTAACCATACAACAAACACACAAACAACTTGTTGGGAGTAAAAAAATATGTTTTTTCCTTTTAATTACATCAGTTATCAAAGAAAAAAAAAAAAGCAGTGGTAACAAAAATACAAAGCTCTGAGGGTTCCTTGTTTTCGTTTGTTCTGTAATAAGCTGAGCATCAGTGCAATTGTTTTAATTTAACTTCTGCTCTGAGTCCCTGCTGGCAGCATAGGAGTAGGCTTTGCCCAGCACCAGACGGTCACGCAGCAGCTTGAAGAAGGCGTAGTAATTGCTGAAGAGGATCAGAGCCAGAGAGATGGTCTGGTGCCACTTCTCCGAGGAAATCAGCGAGTAAAGCTGGTAGAAGATGACGGCTCCTTCCAGCAGGATCAGGATGTTGAGGATTCTCAGTGGTTTGCTGAAAAAGAACTGTGGGAGAACACACTGAGGCACTGAGCAAGAGCCAGAACCTTTGGGATGGGGTTTGGGTGGGATTCCTCTGGGATTTCCCTCTGGAGACACATTAACTATGACCACCTCTGGATGGAGCACCAAAGGGAGGCACTGGGCTGGGAGATGCTGCCCTGAACCCAATGATCCCCCACCCTGGGCACTGATCCCCCCACCCTGGGCACTGATCCTGCTTGGAAAGCCACCTCTGGCAGCCCGAGGTGCTGCTTTGGGACATGAGGACCATGACCCTGCCCAGGTGCCACCCCTCACTGCCCAGGAAGGAGACGGGATCTTACGTGGAATCTGAAGTGTGAGACGTCGGAGGGCACAGCCACGTTGTAGTGCCCCACAGCCTTGTACACATTCTTGCTGTGCTTCACCAACACCCCCTGAGGCCACATGCACTCCTCAGTCCACCTGCAGGGAACACAGAGCCCTCAGTCCTCCCTGCACAGGGCAACAATGAGGGCTGCTGCCCTCCCACAGCCAGTGGGGAGCACGTGGGAGCTGCTCCAGGAGGGCAGGGTGGCCCCTCAGGTGTGTCACCATGGCAGTGACAAACAGCAGGTACCTGTGGCCAGGGGCAGCAGGAGCTTTGCCAAAACTCAGCTCTGCTTGCTGAGCCTGGCAGTGGGGAGTGCACAGAGTGCACTCTGTGCTGACAGAGGTGTTAGCTGACAACTCCACTCTCCCTTTTCTCCCTGTTTAAGGTTGAGCTTCCTGCCCAGCCTCTGCCCATGCCACCAGCTGAGAGAGAACTCCAGCCCTAACCCCAGGAGGGAATTCCTTACTGGTGCTGCAGCACGTTGGAGCAGAGGGCTGGATCCACCTTCTGCCAGCAGCCCAGGTGTGCTGCAGCCTTGTGGAGCAGGTCACAGTAGCGGGCAGGGAGGAGGTACTGCATCAGGATCACAGAGGTGCTGATGGACACCAGCAGGAAGAGCTCACAGGACCAGCGTTTGTCGTAGTACTGAGTGTTCTGTGGGGGGACAGGGAGGTGTGACATGTTTGGGCATTGCGTGACAAGGGTTTGGACAGCCCCACCTGACAAAGCCATCAGAATACAAGACACTCAGGCAGGTAAAACAAGGGCTCTGTGTGCAGCTGTTAATCCTGCTTAGAAAGAAGTACCCACTTAGGATGGCTGATATAGAACTCCTGTGCCATCGTCGCCCATCACCAAAACCAGGGAGGCAGCTCCTGATGCCACACATTAGGAATCCAACAATGTCCTCCTTCGTGCCACCACACAACCCAGTGTCACCTCCCAGCCAGTGCCACCATGATGAGCAGTGCTGGCCCAGTGTCACCTCCCAGCCAGTCCCACCCCCAGGAGCAGTGCTGGCCCAGTGTCACCTCCCAGCCAGTCCCACCTCGAGGAGCAGTGCTGGCCCAGTGTCACCTCCCAGCCAGTCCCACCCTGAGGAGCAGTGCTGGCCCAGTGTCACCTCCCAGCCAGTCCCACCTCCCAGCCAGTCCCACCTCCCAGCCAGTCCCACCTCCCAGCCAGTCCCACCCTAAGGGGCACTGCTGGCTCTTGCTCACCTTCACAAACCAGACGGGCACGAAGGCCACGTAGTAGGCACTGAGCATGGAGCTCACCAGCACCTCCTTCATGCGCCAGTTGAAGTCCATCTTGAGGTACTCCACCTCGTTGCGGATGAGGTCTGGAGAGAGGCAGCAGGCGTGGGTGGGCATGGCCTCCATGCCGTACATCTGCCTCGTGTGCTGCTTCCATGTCTCCTTGAGCACCGTCAGGTAGTCCCTGCCACGGGCCCCCACCTCGCCCGTGTCCCTGGGGCCGATGTTGGCCACCTGGGCAAACAGCCCCGTCTTCCGGAAGTCACAGTTCAGCTGGAGGAAGGGAATGTACATCCCAAACCTGGGGCAGCACAAGGGAGAAGGGTTGTTAGTCCTGGGGAGCTCCCTTTGCTGCAGCACAGGAGGGCTCTGGTCACAGCCCCTTCCTAAAGCCAAGTGGGAGGTTTCCTGCACCCTGTGGCTGTCACCCATCCCTGGAAGTGGCAAAGGTCAGGTTGGATGGGGGTTGGAGCAATCTGGGCTGGTGGGAGGTGTCCCTGCCCATGGCAGGGGGTGGAACTGGATGAGCTTTAATCCCCAACCTGTGGCTCAGGGATACTCACGGGTAGCACAGGAACAGGAGGTTGAGGAAGGAGTAGGTTCTGAAGAGGTGGATGAT
>JAXCLP010000063.1:4244644-4259188 GCA_035584035.1 Lepidocolaptes lacrymiger | reverse complement strand
CGGGCTGCCGGCGGGGCTCCCCCCGCCCGCTCCCCGCCCGGGCCCGCCGCCCGCCCCGGGCCCCCTCACCCATCGCCGCCCGCCGCTCCGCCTGCGCCGCACACAATATGGCGGGCGGGCCGCGACGGCGCCCGGCGAGGGACAATCCTCCGGCGGCGCGCGAGCGCGCACGGACACGCCCCCAAGGCATTAACCACGCCCCCACCAAATTGGTCACACCCCTGAATCATTGGCCACGCCCCCAAAATTAGCCTGGTCACACCGCACTTATCGTGGCCGTGCCCCCTAATTTGCTTGCCCACGCCCATAGCCACGCCCCCCAGTGCGCCGCAGGGTCGCAGTGCCCGCTGGTGTCACCTCCCTCCCCATAGGGACAGACCCTCCCATAGGGGACACGCCCCCCATAAGCGACAGACTCCTTATAGGGACAGATCCCCCATAAGGGACAAACATGCCCCATAGGGGACAGACACCCCTGTAGGGGACACACACTGCCATAGGGGACAGACCCCCTGTAGGAGACAGATCCCCCCATAGGGGACACACCCCCATAGGGGACAGACCCTTCCATAGGGGACAGACCCCCATAAGGGACAGATCCCCCCATAGGGGACAGACCCTCCCTGTGACCATGAAAGGAGAGAAAGAGCCACTGAAAGCCCATAGAAATGAATGGCCAGGCCTTTATTACAGGGAGCTGCAGCAGTGTGGGGCAGGCAGAGCTGGAACAGCAGCTCCTCAGGACCCCCATACGAGTTGTTTTTGAGCCATGATTCACCTTGGTCAGTTTTCAGCATCTTCATGGGTTTTTTTCAGTGATTTCCTCAGGTCTGTGGGTGTTGGTGGGTCACGGAGCACTTGACAATGCTGAGAGGCAGCTGGAGGCAAAGGCGTCTCTGAAATTAATGAAGAATTAATTCTTCACTGGTTTTGAAAGAGGCTGCCCAGGGAGGTTTGGAGTGCCCAGCCCTGGAGTGTCCAAGGAAGGACTGGATGTGGCACTCAGTGCTCTGGGCTGGGTGACAAGGAGGTCACAGGCTGGACTTGATGGTCTTGGAGGTCCTTCCCAACTCAAATGTGCAAAGCCATCAAAGACCAGGAGCATCCAGACACCTGTGGTTTGACAGAGTCCTCCAGGAACAACTATAAAGGCAGCAGGACGCACCAACATCAGGTTAAAAACATTTTCAGGTTAAGAAGTACCAGGTTTGCAACTACAACATGTTGCATGAAGCTTTCTGGTGGTGTCTGGTTCCAAATTCAGCGGCAAAAGTAACAGCTTCATCAGAAAACACTTTACATTTCAGTGTTCCAACACACAGCTGCTGCTCTCGTGGGATCCAAGGGAGGCTCCAGTGTTCTCCAACACTCCTCAGGAGCTGGCAGGTTCCTATTTCCCAGGGAAGTGTCTTCACTGTGCTCCTTGATCAGCTCTGAAAGCAGCTCCCTGGAGACTCATCCCTCCTTGCAAAAGGAGCAGGAGGAGCGTGGAAACAAACATTCCCATTAAAACATATGGCAGCAGTGGAAGGCTCAGCTGAGCAGCCACTGCAAGGGTTTTGTGTTCTGTGCTCACAGAATGGAGCTTCCCGAGGAGAAAATGAGGAATAACATCTCCACTGGGATGGGAGTCCCTGGATAACCTGCAGGAATTCCTCCCCCTCACAGCTTACGAGCGGGGCATGTGCCCAATGTCTCATCCAACATTTTATAGGTTTATCAATTAAGGAAGAATTTCCCTGAGCCCTGTTTTCCTCCCCAAAAGCTCCATCTGTGCTGGTTCCCAGGGGAGCCTGTTCTCCTCTGCATCTCCCAGCAGACACATCCCAGCTGCTCCCTCCTCCTCTGGGGCCACTTGGAGGGTCCATCCAGGCTGCAGGAATCACCCTCAGCCCAAGTGTTCCTTAGGAGAGCTGCAGGATGGGTTAAGGAAGGGGAAATGCACATTTGAACTGTTTTTCTTGGCTCTGCTCGTGACAGATGCTCTCATACAAATTTAAAAACTCACTCTGTACAAAGAGAATAATCTACTCTAAGAGATGGACAGGGAATCCAGCTGTGCTCTTAAACCCAGCTCATCCAAGATGGAATTTTGGAGGGGCGTGTAGAGGTAAAGGCTTAAACCACTGTGCTTTCAGTGAGGCTGAGTTAGACATAAAATACCACAGAGATTGTGGAATCCCCATCCTGGGAGTGTTCCAGGTGAGGTTGGATGGGCTTGGAGCAACCTGGGGTAGCAGAAGGTGTCCTTGCCCATGGCAGGGGGTGGGACTGGAAGATCTTTAAGGTCCTTTCCAACCCAAACCATTCCATGATCCATGATTTCATATAATAAAGCTCAAAGCTATTTGCTTCATTTAACAATCCAAGCAGCAACTTGAAACCAGGGGTGAGGAATGGGCAGGGGATGAGAGCCTCCTTCCAGGAAAGGCTGCCAGGGATACCTCTGGAATTCCAGCTGGAGTGTTCTCCTGCAAGCTCAGTTTCACTCTCCCAAGGCTCTCCAAGCCCCCACAAAGCACCAGAGGGTGTAAAATGGGTCTGTGCCAGCTCCAGGCAAGGCCAGGCTGAGTATTTATACCCCAGAGGCTGGAAAAGCTGTGACCACTCAGGCAAAGGGGTAGGGAAGGTGGGAATGCTGAGACACGGAGTGTTGTGCAGCAGGAGGATGTTCCTAGAGCCAAAATCTCCTGACAAGAAGGGTTTTGTTGGGAAAAGCTTCCCCAGAGGACACATCCCAGCTGCTGCACATCCCCAGGCACAACAGGGCCTTTATCTGCTTTATGGCCTTCACCAAAACCCCACAAATGAGGAGATGTGGATTAGCCCTTTGGGAAAACTGGGAGATGAAGGATCCCTGGGACTTGTCAGGTCACAGCCAGCTGGTTCCACCTCCAGCAGCCACGTGCCAGTAGGAAAGGGAAGGTTATTGAGGTGACTCAGACTCAAAGGAATCTCTACCCCTCACAAATTCCTGCATCACCCCCGGAATGTCTGGCTAATTAGAGCATCTTTGAGAGACACATCCTATGCTGATGGTTATTTTGGGCTCTCAAATTAGCTCTTGCAGACTCCAGGCTAAAATCTGACTGGAGCAGTGCTGTGAGAGGGAGGGAATGTCTGATCCAAGGCATGTTTGCAAATTACTCGTAGCATATCCAGTTATTTCAATAGATTAATATTTACAGTCTGCCATGACATTAAAGTCTTTCCCTTAAACATGCAGCAAAGGCAAGGCACGAGCTGGATCACTCCAAAGGCAGCGTCACAAGATCCACTTCTACTGGTAAAAAACTGCATCATAATAGATGATCTCTATCAAATCTTTTCCACTTGACATAAAAGCTGTGCCTATTAAGAAAGAAATGGGAAAGATTGGTACATGGCCAGAGAAATTGATGTTCCAATTACATTGTAAATGAAGATGAATTTGATAAGCAGGCCACAAATCCAGACACGTTATCGTTCCCCCTGGCAGGATCCAATTTTCAAGTGAAAGAATTCAGGGTAATCTCACTGTTGCAGCATTTCCACATATTACCTCTTCCTTGTTCCTAATATTCCTAAGATAAGAGAAGCTTGTTTGGGAGCTTTACAACTCCATGTAAAATTAGACTTGTGTCCTTTTATGTCCTGTGCCCAGGTTGTCTTTTGAAGCTGTTGGGCTTGTTCAGCATTGCAAGGGTTTATTTCTTTGCTCTTTTATTTCTGGAGCTCAGACTTCCAGTGATCTCAGGATTTGAGAGGAAGCATTTAGCTGTTCCCAGAAGCTTTGGGATGCTGCCTTGGGGGGGATGTGTCCTTGCTGCCTAAGCAGGTCAATGCACTGATGTGTGATCATCTCCCACCCGTTTGCAACTGCTTGCAGCCATCTATAAAAAGTAATTTATTAGAGAAGCATGGCCTATTCCCCATCCCTGGAATGTTCCAGGCCAGACTGGGACAGGGTTTGGAGCAAGCTGGGATAGTGGAAGGTGTTCCTGCCCATGGCAGGGGGTGGAATGAGATGATCTTTAAGATCCCTTCCAACCCAAACCATTCTGGCATTCTATGAAATGTGTCCCAGGATCACTGATGGAGCTCTCTGGCAATGCCAGCAGCCAGAAATCCATAAAAACCAGAGCAGCCAGATCCCATTTAATCCCATTGATGGGGGCTAGAAAGTGTGGAGCTGCAAGGTCTGGCTGGGTTTAAAATCTGCAGCCTGTAATTTTAATGCACTATGGGCTCCTATAGGAATTCCCATCCTTCAGCTGCTCCTCCAGCATCGGGTAACAAATCCCACTGGGCTGGGAACCAGATGAGCTGTGAGGTCCCTTCCAAGCCAAACCACTCTGTGATTCAATGAAATCCAACACCACCCTGCTGCTGGGAGCACTCACAAATCCCAGCATCTCAGCCAGGAACCAGCTCCAAGAGATGGATCTCATCACATTTCCCTCTCCCCAAGCCCATTAAAAGCTCCTTCCCTCTGGATCGTGGTGGGAGAGCTCAAAGCAGGTACATTCTGGAGCCTCCTCCACACTGTGACCTCTGCAAGAGCCCCAGGCACGGAGCCAGCTTTCCATTTATTTGTGTGGATATAAGGAATGGCTTTAATTTAGCAGCTCAGATGGTGCCACCCCCACGGAACATGTTGGCAACTTGCAAGGGGTTGTAAAAATACACAGACTTACCCAGTGGGTGCTGCCCCTGCTCCTCCTCACCCCGGTGAGTCACAGCACTGAACTCTTGACTCCTGCAAAATTAAAGACATTCGTGAGGCTCCTTAATGGAAGCAAATCCCAAAAAAAAAAGAGAAAAAAAAAAAAGAGAGAAAAGAAAGATTCCTGCATGCAATTACACATGAAGGAAAACATGCAACTTCAGCTGAGCTATGGACGTTTCACAGGGAACAGCAATACTGGGGGCTACAAAGTTTACATTTTTAAACAACTGAGCAGAATTTGGGGGGGTTTTTTGGCAGTAGAAGGACTAACTACATTCATTTTCATTTTACATCCTTGGATATTTAAAGCTTTGCCGATTCCTTTTTGCCCACATTCCACCAGAGTGCATTTTTTTTTCCAAGGGCACATTATTAAAGTTATTGCTAATTTATGCAGAAAACATGTGGGTTGTTTTAAACGTTTTTATTTTAAATTTTTTCTTCTTTTTTTTTTTACATTAAAATTAACCATCTGAAGCCTTGGCTCTATGCAAAGTTTACGTCACAAGTTTATGGAAAAGAGAAATGTGCTATTAAAATCAGACATTTAGGTTACCTTTTGGGCGATGCCTGTTAGCTTTACACATCCTGATTCTCCTGCGAGAATTTTCCTTTAAAAGGGGGGTATGGGCTGATCTTTTCATCAAGCAACACATTATGCCCTGAAAGCTGACTCCAAACCAGTGTTGAAAATTCGGTTATTTGCACTTTAATAACAATCTACAAATACAACTTTGTGGTTTTTTTTTTTACTTTTTTATAAGTACTCCCCTCCTTCATGCGCTGCCACAGTTGGCTCCCTAAGGTTCTATTTTTCACCCCCGAGCAGTTTAATTCTCTCCCCTCGGGCTTCCAAATTCAGTTTGGAGATGGGGAACACAAACCATTAGTCACGTCTCTTTAAGAAGCATTTACTTTTAAAATATATATTATAAATCTCGATACATCCACACCCTCTCAGAAGGATTTAAGGAGCAGCTGCAGCACCGTCCTCCAACCAAAATACATTTTTAAGTGGTTTTTCCAAGTGAAAGCTGCCGTGAAGTAGGAAGGGCATCATCTTAGCCCAGGGCAGTTTACAGAAAGCAACTTCCTTCTCCTCCTGGTGGCAGCTAAGCCTTGGAATTCTCAGCATTCCTTTTGCCACGCTACTTAAACCAGGGATTTCAGACCCAAGCTGGAGTCTGCAGCCCCGAATTTTCTCTTTGGCCACCTGAAATCTGAATCAGGAGCTCAGCAAAGAACCACAAAACACTTTTCAGGTCAGATTTCTGCCCCAGTCCAGGCTCAAACCGCTTTCTACAACTTCCAGGGGGTGAAAAACAAATTTTTTTTCCCTTTTTTAAAAAATTTAAGCTCGTTCAACGAGCTTGATAAATTGCTTTTTTTGTTGTGAGAATTACAAAAAAAACCACCATTCTTTTTAGAATGTCTCCACGTTTTAAAAAGACAATTAGCTTTAGCATTAATTTAAATTTATTTAAAATCAATCAATCAAGATACTGCTATTTTATCGCTCAACCAAGACAAATGACAATTCATCACATTTACTTTGATTAAAAAAGGACTAAACTTTATTGACAAATTGCGACAGACATTTTGACACGTTTTTAGCTACCTAGTTAGGCAGACTTACACATGTAGCATTTCCTCAAGAACAGAGTGGGAGGACAGTGTACAAATCCAATTAGGACTTTATCTTATGTACAAAGTGAAATTTTGGATCCTCTTTTTTCAGCTGCAGTGTCCCTTTTTATGCAAAGCTCGTGCTGAGATACACTTGAACAAGTCATGGGACTGCTCATATTGACAATTTGGGGTTTGTTTTTTCGTGTCAGTTTTAAACTTGCACTGGATTATCTGCCCCAAGCACTATAAAAAAATGAGAATTTTACAGAGGTCAGACCTACTCATGGAATATTCTGCTTTCTACTATCAAACACTGGGCAATTAGAGCCATGCTTTGTTTTTTTTCCCCCCTTAAAAGTTGTTCATCTCAAACCAAACTGAGAACCCCTTCACCAAATCTGCTTCCCAAGCATATCTCAACACTGCACGGGGGGCTAGATTTCAAAATCCACATAAGAAAAGTCAATCTTACCAACCTAATTTTTCTTTTAGGTCAATTCTCTTTAAGAAAATGCTATTTAATTTGGTGGAGGATGCTTTGTGTTAAAATTTAAACTTCAGGATCCGCCAGCAATCTCCTTTTTAAAGCAGGTTTGGCATCTGAAGTTACTTTTTTGTTTGGTTTTGTTGTTTTTTTTTTAATGGTGGCAGCCACTACCGTTACATTATGATTTTAATTCTTAAAAACAGCCCTGAATTTTGAAATGTAGCCTACTTTGGGATTCTGCAACTACAACCTTTATGGGTTCCTTTAAAACAGACTTTAAAAAGTTTTAAACAAAACCTTAATTTCATAAACTGCTAAGCAAAGCATGTCACTTTGAAAACTAACATTTTTAACTGTGGTTTGTTGCCTTTTTTTTGTTTGTTTTGTTTCTTTCCTTAAAAAAATGTACAGTTGCGTTTATCTAAACGACAAAGAAAGAAAAGCCATCTACACACTGAGAGAAAAAGGAAAATAAAAATTAAAAGCAGCTTCCTCTAGAAAATCTATTGAACTCATCTTAAAAGTACTACGTACAGAAGCCAAAATGCAGGGGGGAGGATGGAGTGGGAGAAAAAAGGGGCCACGAAGAAAAACAGGGAGACAATTACTTGTCTGCTGTGGGCAAAGCAACGGGAATCCCGGGAGATACAAGAATCAGTAACAAGGGTTTTTGCTCAAAAGTGGGATTTTTCCCTCATGTTTGAGTTTTAGTAGCGTCCGTAGGGGTGCTCTCGGTAGCCCCCCTTCACTGGCCTGGCCGGCGGGGCCTTCAGCGAGGGCCGGGTCCCATTCCAGTCATCTTGCCCTGTGGGAGAGACAAGGAGATGTCAGGGATGAGGGGGGGTCTTGGAGGGGAACTTACACCCCAACACTGCCCTGCAAACTGGCCCAAAAAACCATCAGAATGACTGATTAGTAGGATGATTTAGGCTGGAAAATCCCTTTAAAGCTGCTGCATCCACCACTAAAGGTTTTATGGGAAATCCACCTGTGTGGGAGCTCAAATTTGGGGTTGGAAGGGCCTTCTGGAGACCACCCTGTCCAAAACACTGGAAATCCACCTGTGTGGGAGCTCAAATTTGGGGTTGGAAGGGCCTTCTGGAGACCACCCTGTCCAAAACACTGGAAAGCCACCTGTGTGGGAGCTCAAATTTGGGGCTGGAAGGGTCGTCTGGAGACCACCCTGTCCAAAACACTGGAAAGCCACCTGTGTGGGAGCTCAAATTTGGGGCTGGAAGGGCCTTCTGGAGACCACCCTGTCCAAAACACAGCCCAGGCAGGGCCACCTGGGGCAGGGGGCACAGGGACGTGTCCAGGGGGGTCTGGAATGTCCCCACACAGGGCAGCTGCTCCAGGCTCGGCCACCTCCAGGGGAAGAAGTTCTGCATTGTGTTGAGGTGGAACTTGGGGTGTTTTGGTTCATGGCCATTGCTCCTTGTCCTGTCACTGGCACCACTGAGCAGAGCCTGGGACAGTCCTCTGACAGCCCTTGGAGATGTTTGTGTGGATTGATGGGATATTTATATGGATTAATGAGATCCCTTCTCATCCTTCCCTTCTCCAGACTATCCAGCCCCAGCTCACACAGCCTCTCCTGATAAGGATCCCTGGGATCTCCTGCAGCTCCAACTTGGACAAACCCAGTGCCTTTCAGCAGTGATTAATTCCAGCAGGGATAAAGCCCTAAAGCTATTGCTGCACCAGCTAACAGGACACAGCACCCCTACAGGACAGCCCAAACCCTTCTGGACACACAGTCCTGGTGTGGTGAAAGGTGTCCCTGCCCGTGGTGAGGGTTGGAAGGAGATGATCTTTAAGGTCCCTCCCACCCTAAACCATTCCAGGATTCCTGGACCCACCAGTGAAGCAATTGGAGTTCACATCCCTGTTGTCCCTGAGCAGCTCCAGCCCCAAATACCCCACTCAGCTCTCATCAGGGCTTGTGCTTGCAACACCCACCCCTGTGCTCCTGCCAGTCTCTCCAGGGTCACCAGTTTATGAAACCAAGAGTCCCACGACAGCTGAGCCTGTTCCTGACACCACGGAGCACATTCCCGTGTTCTCCAAACTGCCTCCAGCCTGGCTCGGTGATTTATTCCTCTAATTCTATTTTCATGAAAGCAGAGACCAAAGGAAATTACTGTGGATAAACAGATTAGCTGGGGCAACTTCATGCCAAATGTCCAATGAGCACTTTGGCCTCCCGGTGCCGGCCGACTCCGCTGCTCTCCCACCAAGCAGGAGGCACAAAAGGCTCTTTGTGCTGCGTGACAAACACAGGCAACAAACCCAGGCATTGAGGGCAGGAAAGAGCCAACGTTCCTGGGAGCAGCTGTCTGCTCAAATACAGCTTACGCTGGAAAACATCCCTGCTCAGGCACCTGAGTTTGAACTTCCCACTGCTTAAACCCAGAGCAGGGAACACCCAGAGGAGGGCACAGGGTATTAACTCTGCTCCCTGTTACTGGCAGGACAGGGCACAGGGGATTCCCAGTTCCCAGGGATCCCAGAAAGCCCCTCCAGCTGGTCATGAATGTCACTACCTGCATTCACTCAGCTGATGCTCTGGGAAAGGGATGGTTTCCAACCACATGGAATTCCATGCCTTCGAGCTGCTCATTGTGTAGCTTTGGGAACTTATGATGTCATGTGGTCTGGAATATCCCTGTGGTCTGGAATATCCCTGTGGTCAGCTGGGGTCAGTTTGTGCTGGCTGTGTCCCCTCCCAGCTCCCCCAGCCCCTGGCCAGCGTGGCAGTACAAGGAGCAGGAAAGGCTCTGGCTGTGTGTGAGCTCAGCAACAACAAAACATCTCTGGATCACCACAAATCCCAAACACAGCCCCAGAGCAGCCTCTGGGAGGAAAATTAACTCTGCCCCAGCCCAAAGCAGCAAAGGCTCCTTCAGAGAGAGAGGAAAATGCTTCTTACTCACTGCCACAAGCAGCTGCCATTCCAAGCCTGGATATAGGAACTGGCTTAAAACAGAAATGCAGCCACAGCTGATGGGAGAACTTTTGGAGTGATGGTGTTTGTCTTCCCAAGGAAGCAAGGAATTAATTCCTTGGTTTAACTTTGTTTTTCCCACTGAACTGTCTTTATCTCAGCCCATCTGACTCACTTTTACCCTTCCAGTTCTCTCCCCCATCCCAGGAGTGAGGAGTGAGTGGGTGGCTGGTGGGCCTTGGCTGTCCCTTGGGGTGAAGCCACAACAGTTTGGTTCAGCCCAGCCTAAACCAGTACTTTTACATAATTCAAATTAACTTCATACACTCCTCGCAAGTCACATTGTGCAAAATTATTCCAAAGAGAGGCCTTTATGTGACATACAAATGCATTTCCCAAGCAAATGTACAGCTCCAAGTCAGGATCAGGTAGTGGGTTTTTGAGGATAAGGAAGCAGATGGAACCATATAAAATACAGCCCATGAAGACCAGACTGCAGCACTAGTGCTGTGGGTGGAAATCCAGACCTCTTAAAATATTCTAAAGCTATGAGGAAATTAAGATACACCCATAGTTAAAAAACAGGGTTTTTTTAAAGTGTCATCTTTGAGACAATCCAGTTTCATAAGGAGCTAAATCCACAGAATGTCTCTGGTTTTCAGACCTAGATATAAATATTCTACCAGGAAAACTACTTGAGATCCTCCTCAGTTTTTGTTCAGACCCTGGAATGACACTGGAAAACTGCTGGTTGACCACAGGCAATTCCCAACCACGTGCAGCCCCTTCCCTGTGAAAAGAACAGGATTCCCAGACCTACCATAAGCTTCATAGGTTTCCTGTGCCTCCCCATGTCCATAATCATAGTATTCTGTGTCCCTGGAAGAGTAATTAGGTGGTTACATACAGTGAAATCACATTCTCAGACCGACACAACTCGCACAAACGCCGGACAAGCAAAGATGCCCAGTCCTGTTCCTGCCATTTCCCAGGCACTCCTGGCTTCCAGCAGGACAGGGCACCTTCTCTACAGCTCAGACCCAGAAATGAGTGTTCTCATTCCTTTAAAGTGGAAAAAAAATGGAATAAAGGCCATGCACTACTTCCTCAGGGGCAGAGAAGCCAACTCACCCTTGGCCCTGGCTGTAGTAGCCCTCATACCCCTCGTAGCTCTGGTCTGCGTACGTGTCGTCGTAGCCCTGCAAAGGATCATGACAGAAACGTGTTAAAGGAAGGACCCAGGGTTCATTCCCAGCCAACAGGGATGGCAGGACTGAATTCAGGCTCCAGCAACTTCCAGAGGGGTCTGGAAATCCTTCCCTGCCACAGGGAAGTGGCTCAGCCACGACCTGCAGTGTCCCGTGGCTCGGCAGGAATGAATCATCTTCATATTTATAATTCATGGCCAAGGCTGCAGCTCGTCTGAGGGACAAATCCCTGGGCCAGGAGACCTGTAACTGTGTTATTAGGAAAAGGTTCTTCCCCCAGAGGGTGGTGGGCATGGCCCCAAGGCTGCCAGAGCTCCAGGAGGGTTTGGATGATGCTCTGAGGAACAGGTGGGATTGTTGAGGTGTCTGTGCAGGGCCAGGGGTTGGACTGGATGGTCCTCGAGGGTCCCTTCCAGCTCAGGATATTCTGTGATTCTGTGTGATCTAAACCACAGATCTCCAGGCAGACAAGCCCCAACCTCTGAACTTATGACTGGTTTTAGTGAAAAAACATTTTACTGAGAAGAGAAACAGACCTTTCAGACGTAACAGTAATTGTGGTGATTCCCCAAAATGCTGTTGGGCATCAAAACAAACTGTCTTGTTTTTCTTTTGGAACACCAAGAGCCAAGAGAAGCTTGGCAGGAGGGTGGTGCTGAGTTATATGACTTGAAATATCACTCTGTTCATTCACATATTTGTTTTAAGGATTTTAGTGGATGGGAGAAGCCCTGGGTGCTTCTTGCTTAAAGAATTCTCTTAAAAAGAGAATGTTGTGTGACCCACAACGATCTTCTATGTAGTTTTTCATACTATGCACTGACAGCCATGGAAAACTTCAGTTCTTGGGGGCACATTTATTAAAAAAAACCCTTAGTCTGGATTGAGGACACTTGCAGTTCCCTTCTCTGAGGATTCAAGAGGCAGAGAAGGTCACCCAGCCCCATCCCAGGGGTTACTGGTGATCCCAGTCCCATCCCAGGGGTTATTGGTGATCCCAGCCCCATCCCAGGGGTCACTGGTGATCCCAGTCCCATCCCAGGGGTCACTGGTGATCCCAGCCCCATCCCAGGGGTTATTGGTGATCCCAGTCCCATCCCAGGGGTTATTGGGGATTCCAGTCCCACCCCAGTACTCACTGAGGATCCCAGTCCCACCCCAGTGGCCACTGGTGGTCACTTCCCCACAGCACTCTCATGGCAATGACACAGAATATCTAACACCCATTTAGCTGAGAATGAACCCCCCAAAATATGGAATTCCTTACGTATTCCTCGTAGGCTTCTGGTGCAGGAGGAGGAGGAAGGGGTATCCTCTGGATGCCAGCTGCCCGTGCCCGAGGGGCAGGAGCCCCCCGAACTGCTGGGGGAGGGGGCACCCCCCGGGCTATGGTGCCCCCCCGGGCAATGGCCCCTCGCACGGGGGCTCCTCGGACCAGAGCCCCCCGAGGAGGAGGAGGAGGAGGGGGGGGACCAACCCCACGGCCCCTGCAAGGAGAGGAAAAGGAGTGTGAAAGCTCCTGGGGATGCTCAGGGTGGTGCTTCTTAACTACCAACTAAGCCAAGAATTCCTTATCAGCACAAGAATTCATGTTATTGCCTCTCAGGATTTACCAAAACCTCCCTCGAGATGAGAATTCTACTGCATTAGAGGTACAGACAGAGAAATAAATGGGATACAGGACTTTGGGCAGGTGATTTCTCAGAGTTCACTGACCTGGGATGGCTTGCAGACCTCCAGATCAGTGAGGATCAGGGATGAGATGAGGAGGGACACGTCGGGGCTACACAGGCAGAAGGAAAGACACTACCCCATGGAAGAGGGAGTGAAGAAAGAACTATAGTAACAGTTTTATTGCCAATTTGTCCCAAAGCCTTGACAGCACTGACAGAATGATGCCATCCCAGAGCTCTCAAACAGCTTGAACTGAACATGTTTGTTCTGCTGAAGGCTGCACCACATCTGCTTACATGTGGTTTCACAGGCCAATTTTTGAGCTGTTACTTTATAAAACTATTGATTACACACACGGAAAAGAACACAGAAGACATCTACTATGTTAGATTACATCTCAAAACATGCAAAACACCAATGTGCTCCAGGCAAGCCTGCAACACAAGGCTGGAAAACCTTGGCCAAAATCCAAGGTGGAGCCCGACAGCTGATGTGCAAGAACAAGCAGTTTAACCTCCTCTGCCAGGACAACTCTGAGCAAAATGCAGCATTTCCAGGGCTGTGTTTTGGGGAAGGTACCTTGGAACAGGTGGAGGGGGTGGTGGAGCTGCTCCCCTTCCCCTCCCGGGGACTCCTCGGCCACGATTGGGCTCCGGGACACCGTTCAGGTAGGACAGCTCCAGGAATTGCTCCTGGCAGATATCATCCATCATATCCTGAAAAGGGGACAGAGTCAGAGCCAGGGAACAGCTTGGGGATCCCAGAACTATCCCAGTGCTCACTGGTGGTCACTTCTCCACACCAATCTCATGTCAGTCACGGTGAGTACCTAAAACACATTTAGCTGGAATTAAAAAGCCAAAAATATGCAATTCCTTACATATTCCTTGGAGGTTTCTGGCACAGGAGGAGGAGAATCTGAGGGGGTCCAGCATCAGGAATGAGCACAGACCCCTAGTGACCCTTGGAGGCCAGGACACCCCAGCCCTGAGCCTCACACCCAGGGTCCTCCCAATGCCATGGCAACCCCACAAAGTGAGGAGTCTCCTCCCAGATGTGTCTTCCCAGCCCTGCTGGCTCCCACAGTGACTTCCCTGTCAATTTTCCCAAGTTTAACATATGGATTGAAGGCAGGGACAGCGAAGACACTTGAAACAGCAAGGCTGTTTGGCAGTCCTGCACATCCCAGGGGCTCCTTGAACGTGACCTCTTTCCTTCAAAGACACTTCTCATCAGTCTCTCCTCCTTCCCTGTGTCAGGCTCAGGAAATCACACACCATCCATACGCCTTTCCACATTCCCCACTGCTCTCAGATTCCACCTGCCCCCAGGAAGAACTTCCAAGCTCTCCAGGCTCACCTGTGGAGCAGTGACAGGGTACATTAACCCCTCTACCTGCCAGGTCTCTGAGTTAGAGGCTGAGCTGACCAGAAGCAGGAGCACTGAATGGGTCTTTCCCATTTTCTCCCCCTAATTTAGTGAGCAACACTATTTAAAGTATATGAGAGACTCCTTCAAGTTCTGCCATCCTTGGAGGCAACACTCCAGCCCAGTCCTGTTACTGGCTTGAAATTATTTGGCCACAGAGGTCTTACAAAGTTCACCAGTAAAACATATCCCCAAGCAGGTGACAAGTGGCACCTGTATAAAAGCCTGGTTTGCAAAAAGAGGTTCCTTCACATAACCCACATTCAAAGCTGCAAAAATGCTGGTTTAAGAGGTCT
Source organism: Lepidocolaptes lacrymiger (assembly GCA_035584035.1). Taxonomy (NCBI): domain Eukaryota; kingdom Metazoa; phylum Chordata; class Aves; order Passeriformes; family Dendrocolaptidae; genus Lepidocolaptes; species Lepidocolaptes lacrymiger. Next base: position 4,244,814 of record JAXCLP010000063.1, on the reverse strand, counting down.
CAGACAACAGTCACAGCATTGAATACAAGGCCTGAGCTGACTGGGCTCACCCTCCTCATCCTCACACCACTGTATTTAAGTTTTTGACCTGAGAATGAAGTTTTCCAGCTGGATTTCTACAGTTCCAAGTCAGAGAAACCCATCTAAGAACCCTCTTCCATGCCAGGCAA
>JAXCLP010000063.1:4202138-4236265 GCA_035584035.1 Lepidocolaptes lacrymiger | reverse complement strand
CAGCTGCCTCGGGTGTCTGGAAGGAGCAGAATGGGCTGGCCTGAGGCCCCGAAGGCGGTGCATGGGGAGATCCAGGGAAATCCGAGCTGCCAGGCGATTGGACAGCGGGATGGGGAAGGAGAAGGCTCGGCTGGGCACAGAACAAAGACTGCCATTTCCAGGCTCTCCTCTGGCTCCTCGGAAGCACCAAAAAAGCTCCAGCACAGATTTCCAGACGGGAAAAAACCACCGAGGGGGCAAATCGCGGCTGGTCGGGCTTGGAGCAGCCGCTTTGCAGGTTTTATGGCCCTTTCTGGTCCCTCTCTCCCCAGGGATCAAAGGGCTGCCCTGATTTCGGCTGGCACAGAGCTCCTTTTCTTCTCAGCAGCTGGAATAGCGCTGCTTGTATGGGATTGATAGGAGAATTTGGGGATTTAGGTGAGAATCACATCGCTATCCCCCTGATGCTCTGGCTGTCCCAGAGCATCATTTACCCCGAGGCTTCTCGGCGTCTCCTGCTTTGCCGGAGAGGAGCTGCACCAAAAACTGGGGCGAGCGTGGCCAGGAGAGGTGACCCGAACTGCCCAAGGGGATATTCCATCCTTAGACCATCATTCCCAGTATTTAAACTGGGAGAATCACCTGCAAGGGGCCGATGCTGGTGATCAGTGGGTGGCGAGCAACTGGGCATCAGCTCCCCCCTCTCCTTACCGTCACAACTATCATTATTATTAGCACATTTAGCACTATTAGTACATTTTATTCCAACTATTGAACGATTCTTTACTCATGGGGTTCTCTTTACAATTCTCTTTGTGCCTGGCTGGGGCTACACCACCACAAAGACAATATAATGTAATATAGAATAACGTAACATAGCATAACATAATATAGCATAATATAAAATAAAGCAATATCATGCAACGTAATGTAATATCCTGTAATACAAGCACCAACACACAACCCGCGTTGTTTCTTCCCGTGCTTAACGATACTGATTTAAACACGGGAAACACCTAATTCTACGGAATTTTAACCCCTCGCCGCCGAGCCGGGGCGGAGCGGGGGTCCCCCCGTGCCCCCCATGCCGGTACCTGCGGTGAGGAGCTGCATGGCGTGCGTGAAGGACGGGTCCAGGCTGTCCTTCTCGGCCATCAGCTCGGGCAGGTACTTGTTCTCGGGCTCCATCTTGCCGCCGGACAGCAGCGGGGCGGGCGCTCCGCCGGAGCCCCCCGTGCCTGAGGAGGTGCCGGTAGGAGAAGGCTGAGCCCCGCTGGCGGCCCCGCGGGCCCCTCCGCCTCGGGGCTGCCGGCGCGGCGGCGGGGCGCGGCCGCCAGGGCCCTGGCCCCGGGAGAGGCGGCCCGCGGGGTCGTCGCGGCGCTGCATGAGGCGGTGGCGGGGCCGGGAGGGGACAAGGACGGGGATAAGGACGGGGACAGGCCGGGACGCGGCGGAGGCTCCGCAGGCACCGGAGCGGCCGCACCGCCCGCGCCGCGCCGGGCCGGAAGTGCCGCGCCGGAAGCTCCGCCCACCGGGGGGGTGTGAGGGGAGGGCGCTGCGCATGCGCGGTCAGAGGGAGGGAGACCCTCAGAGGGAGCGGGTGTGGTTTGGGTGGGTTGTCCCTCATAAACACACAGAGACCCCCTCATAAACACACAGGCACCGTCAGAGAGAGATCGTGTGTGGTTTGGGTGTAGATTGCACTTCATAAACACACAGGGACCCTCAGAGACCCCTCATATACACACAGAATGCCCCTCATAAACACACAGAGACCCTCAGAGAGGTCGGGTGCAGTTTGTGTATAGATTCCCCTCATAAACACACAGGGACCGTTCATACATAGAGATTCCCCCTCATAAACACAAAGAGACCGTTGGTAAATAGAGATTCCTCCTCATAAACACACAGGGACCCTCAGAGACCCCTCATATACACATAGAGACCCCTCATCTGCCCAGCTGCTCTCCAGCCCCTCTGTGGCGGCTCAGCCTGTCCCATTCTGTGTCCAGGTGTCCAGGCACTGGTGCTGGAGCTGAGCTCTGCCCTCCTGCCATCGTAACCCTGTGCTGCAGGGCCTTGGCAGTGCCTGGCCCAGTGTGGGGCTTCCTGCTGGCCAGTCCTGCTCCTGCCACACCCCGAGTCCCATTATCCTGCTCTCTACGATGGATCCGTGGTGCATTCATCTGTGGAGGTTTCACTGCACACCAGTGTTCCCAGGGCACCCATTCCCTCTGTGCTCCCGGTGCTCCCTGTGCTCCTGGGCCAGGGCCAGTCCAGATCCAGGTCCCGGCCCAGATCCAGACCCAGATCCAGATCCAGATCCAGATCCAGGCCCAGACCCAGACCTAGATCCAGACTCAGGCCCAAATCCAGACCCAGACCCAAATCCAGGCCCAAATCCAGGCCCAGATCCATACCCAAACCCACACCCAGGCCCAGACCTAAATCCAGGCCCAGCTGCCGCTCCCAATCCCAATCCCAATCCCGATCCCGAACCCGATCCCGGGAATCGGGACCCGTGGGAACCCCCGGCCGGGCCGAACCACTGCCCTCCGTGCGGGGGGGGGTCGGGCTGTACCACTGCGGCCGTGCCCTGGGGGGGGGGCTCGGGGGGCGCCGCCGCCGTGGAACCCTCCGCGTGCACGTGCGGGCGGAGGGCCGGTCCAAGTGCCCGGGAACGGCGGGGGGAGCCGGGCCGTACCAAGGCGGGGCTGGGGGCGTTCGGTGCCCGTTCAGGGCAGGGCGAGCCGCCCCCGGGCCGCACCAATACCCGAGGGGAGGGGAGGAAAGCGGGCTGTACCACGGGGTATAAAGGAAGGGGAGACCAGGCTGCTCAAGACCTTATCCAGCCTGGGTTTGAACACTGCGAGGGCTGGGGCCTGCACGGCCTCCCGTGGCCACCTTCTAACAGCTGACCTAAATTTCCTCTCTATTTGCACCCGTAACTCCTCGCCCTGTCCCTCCCCTTCCTCACGAGACTCAAAACCACTGTGAGCTCTCACCAACATCCCGTATTCCCCCCCTCCCCCCCGTCGCGAATGGACGCGCCCAGCGCGCTGCCCCGGGGCGGGGGCGCGGGGCGGGCCGTACCACTGCCAGGCCCGCGGGGGCGAGGGGCGGGCCGTACCACGGGGGCGGTGCGGGGGGGGGGGCGCGGCCTGTGCGCTCGGAGCCGTGTGGCGGCGCGCGGGCTCTCGGTGTCTCCGGCCGGACCGGGCCCAGCGCAGCCCCAGCCCCGACCCCGCACACCCCGCCCGGCCCCCGGCCCGCTCAATGCCCAGGGTGAGGGGGCGACCGGGGGGGGAGCCGGGGAAGGGGGGTCCTGGTGGTTGCTCGGGAGGTTTTGGTGGTGGGAGGGGGTTCCCGGCACTGGGAGGGCCAGTTTAGGCCCCTGCGGGTGGTTTGGAGGGGTGTTTTTGTGCTGTGGGGGGGCCTGGTTTTGGGGAGGGGGGTCCTTGGGTTCTCTGTGGGCTGAAGGGGGGTCTTGGGGGTTCAGGAGGTTCTTTCTGGGCTAAAGGGTTGTTTTGGGGGCTCAGGAGGCTCTGTGTGGGCTGAGGGGCTGGTTTTTGGGAGGTCTTGGGGTTCTGTGGGGCCCTGTTTGGGCTGAGAGGCTGGTTTGGGGAGTCTTTCCTGCCCTGGAGGAAATTCCCGGCCTGTGGGGCTTGTTTGGGGGATCTTCCCAGGCCTTGGGGGCTCCCTGGATACGAGGAAGGGATTTGGGGGCTTCTCCGTGCCTGTGGGGTCCCTCCTCTGCTCTGGGGCTGCTTTGGGGGGTTCCCCGTGCTTGTGGGGACCCCCAAAGCTGGCTTGGGATAGTAGCCCTGACTTCCCAGGCTGGGGTGTCCCTTCTCCCTGGGGGCTGGTTTGGAGGGTCCCCACTGACCTGTGGGGTGGGGGTCACCCCCCAGCGCCCACCCCAAGGTTTGTGTGGATCCCCCCCCAGCTGGGACCACCAAACCCCAATGGGGAGGTTTAGGGGAGGGAGGACAAGGCTTGCCCCCCCCCTTGTAGCTGTTTTTGGGGGGTGTTCCGGAGGGGAGGTCGTTTCCTGTGGGGTTGAAAGTGGGAGGACAAGGGGAAGTGCAGAGGGGTCGGTGTGGGTCAGTGGGGGGTGTTGGTTGTACCTGGTTTGGGGGGCGTTTGGAAGGGCTGATTTGTGTTTGAGGGAAGAGAAGGAAGAGTTTGAGGAAAACTGGATGGGTTTTTTGGGGGAAAGGGGATCGTGCCTCGTGTAAAAGCTGGAGATAGACGGTCTGTGAAAGGAGGAGGATTTTTCTGCAATAGGAAAACGAAGGGGAAGAGGTGGGAGAAATTTGAGGGGGGGGGATGTTTCTCAGGCTCGAGGGGACCATGTGGAGCAGGAAAGGAAGGGTGTCCAGGATGTGGTGGTTTTCCTGGGGTTTGAGTGGGGGCAGGGCTGTGAACTCCGGGGCCGGTTTGTCGGGATGAAGGGCTGCCCTGTGGGATTTGGGGCTGCAAGGGGGGGACCCGAGGAATTCTGGCACAGGCAGTGCCTGGAGAAAGTCCTGGTGTGGCCAAGGGTGCTGAGAGTGACCTGCAGGAAGGTCTGAGTCAGGCAGTGGTTTGGTGGGTGAGGAACCCTCCTGGTGAGAGCTGAGGTTTGGGATTTGGAGCACAGGTGAGTGGGCTGGGAGGTGTTTGGGACGAGCATGGTGGTGGAAGTGGCATGATGGTTCCTGGGTGTGATGAGTCAAGGTCTGTGTTCTCTCTCGGGGCAGCCTGTGCTCGCTGCTTTCAGGGTGAGGAGGAGGAAGGCAGAAAGTTGGCTTTTAAAGGCTCCTGTGTAAATGGAAACTCGCCTTGAAACTCCCCAAAGAACCAGGCAGGGTCTGACTCAGAACTGCAGTTAGTACTTAAAGGAGGAAAAACAGAGAAACCCACCACTAGCAGCAGCCAGAAAACTCTATCTCCTTATGACTCAACGTGTAGAAATACTTGGATTTAATCAACTCAGCTGTTGGAAAGGAAAGATCCAGCAGAGTTAAGGTAGGATTGTGGATGCACAGCCAGGAACGTGGGTCTTACACAGGGCCTAGTTGTGATGTTTTATGTACATCTCTCATAACCTTCAGGGATTGATTTGGGGTTTAATTACCTGCAGGTATCCATCCCTCTCTTCCACACAGCTTTTTCCTGTCCCAGGGCAGAGCTGAGCTGTGCTCCCAGGGCTTCCCTCTCTCCTGCCTGGACTTTGCCCCCCTGGAATGCCATGTCAGTCACCTGTGGTGAGGCCTGGCAGGGAGAGCTGGGTGATTCATGGCCCGTGGAAAGGCTCCTTGCTTTGAGGAGGAGGATCCACAGCTGGAGACGGAGCTCTGGAGATGGTGTAGGGCCAGCAAGGCACTTTTTACAAAAGCATGGAGTGACAGGACAAGAGGGATGGGGCTTGCCACTTACAGAGGGCAGGGTTAGGTGGGATATTGGGAAGAAATCCCTCCCTGTGAGGGTGGGCAGGCCCTGGCACAGGTTTGCCCAGAGAAAGCTGTGGCTGCCCCATCCCTGGAAGTGTCCAAGGCCAGGTTGGAGCACCCTGGGCTAGTGAAAGGTGTCCCTGCCCATGGCAGGGGGTGGAACTGGATGACCTTTAAGCTCCCCTCCAGCCTAAACCATTCTGGGATTCTAAATGGTGTATGTAGGTTGTGTATTTTGACAATATTTCTGGAGGGGCAAACACGTCAGTGCTGTTCCTGAACGAACACAGTATTGTTTGGTGTCTTTGGATTAGTTGGACAGCTGGAGATTTAAAACAGCTCCCTGTAAATGTTGGAAAATAGCCCTGATGGCTTGAGGATCTGGGCTGGAAGTTGCTCCTTTTGGTGCAGGTTTGCTGCAGAGCTCCCTGGGGCTGGCACCTGTTGAGGTTGATGTGTATCACAGGAGTATAAAATACCTCTGGAGTGGCTGTTTATTTTGGTATCATCTCATGGCTCGTTTTGCTGATTGTGAGGGGATAAATGAGGCTTAAACCTCTTGATCCTTTCTCAGTTGTAACACTTGAGACTCTGGGTTTCTGGCTGCATTCAGGTCAGTGTTAGGGGCACCTTTTTGTTACCCCTTGTTTCTCTGTGTTCTGTGCTAAACAGTGAGGTTCTCCTTGGTCTCTCACACTGAAAGTCGAGCTCTGCCCCAAAGAATGGACTGTGGGCTTGAACAATTGGGACTTTGTGGACATGCAGTGAAATCTATCAGTCAGCTCCAGTCTCAGTTGTCAGCCTGCCTTTAACTGCTCCAGGAGCAGGGGAGAGGAGCCAGCTCCACACTCAGGCATTTTTCCAGCAGAGGTTGATGGCAGATTCAAATAAGTGAGATGAGTAAGGTGCAAGTAATTCAACTCTGCAACTTCTGTGTTTCTGTGTGATCTGAAATTGCTTTAAAGTCCTGCTCGACTTGTTAATGGGGTTTTGGTGGTGTTTTTGATATTTCATCTGAAAGTGTGAGAACATTTGGTTATTCAGGCCAGGACCATGTTTTCAAAAACCAGAAGTGGATCCAGCTTGGACAACTCAGCATTCTAGTTTTTGGGGATGAATTATTAGTGTCAGATATTCATGAAGTGGTGTTTGATTTTACTTAAATATAATTCTGTGACTTAAACAGGACAGTAGCTTAAATTTCTTTTTTGTATCAGGGCCTTTTGGTTTTGACTTCAAACACTTTTAGTAACTGACTTCAAACACTTTTAGTAACTAAACTTTTTGGGCATGGTATGCAAATAACATTCAAACATGTCCTCTGACAGGTTTTTAAAAACATAAGTGGTGGGTGAGGGAGGGTGTTCAAAAAACCTCTGTGGCAGAACAGCATTTTAACAATGAGAGCAGGTCCTGTTGCACAGGAAGGAGAAGCTGTGGAGCATGAAGCATAAAGGCCATCAGTCCTTTCTGGAAGAGCTCAGGCAGTGTCCAGTCCCTTCCCCCTGTCTCCAGGGTGATGATCTCTGCATCCAGGCCTGCATATGGAGAGAGCTCTGACCTCACCCCCATGTAGGGATGGCAGCTGAGCTTTCCCTGGGCACCCTCGGTGCTGCAGGACTGTTCCCACACCGAGCACCTCACACGCTGCATTTGACAATTCTCACCGTTTCCTGACGTGTCACTTCGAAGTCGAGCCTTCTTTCATGTGGATTTGTTGTTTTTTGTTCTTGCTCAGGCAGATCGGTATCTGCCGCTGTGGGTTTTACAGAGCGCCTGGGTTAGTGCGAAAGGAAACGAGTGAGTCACCCGGAGAGCTTGTCAGCAGGGAGGGAGGGAGGGAGGGAGCTGGGAGGCTGCTCTGCCGCCCGCGGGGGTGGACAGGGTGGAACAGTGAAATTTTTGACCTCACCCCTCTCCAGGCACGTGTCACTCTGAGCAAGCTTCCTTCAGAGAGTGTCCAGGGATTTCATCCAAGAATGTTCCTTCCAGAGGTTCTCTGCTCTGTGTGCTGGCAGAGGGTATTGTAGAAAAGATGGTTCTTTGCTTCTTGCTGGGGTGTGTTTTCAATGTTTTAAAGGCTCCTTGTGGAGGGCTCTGAATTCTTTGACTTGGAAAACACCTCGTGCTCCACCAGGTGAAACGGGACACTGTGGCAGTGTAAGGATGGGGTGTGGGTCTCTCAGTGGGGAAGTGAAACCTGCTGTGGGCAGAGTGTCAGGAAAAGCCTGGCTGGGGTGCACCAGTGTCAGGATGGCACTTTCCATGGGATCCAGTTGGGGTGCTGATTTCCTGTGTGTAAATGCAAGGCACAAGAACGAGGCTTGATAGTAAAGAGGCAAAAGAGGAGAATTCAGCAGCTCATGACCTGCCTTTGTTAATGGTGAATGTGGATTCCCACTTAGAGGAACAGAATTGTTGGAGGTGCTTTGAAAACCCTGGCCTTCAAAACACCAAAGTATCCTTTTAACTCCGAGTGACAAATTAGCAGGCTGTGCTGTGCATCCTGTGCACTGGGGTATTTTGAAAGGGGATCCCAGTGACCTTTCCAGGGGTATCCGTGTTTTGCAATCCCTGGAAGCTGCAGCTGTTCCAAGCTGTTTCTCTCCCTGTGCAGCTCAGGCACAGTTTTACCAGTGTGTTTTGAAGGAGATGGTGGAACTGGGAATTCCTCACGATGTCATTCCTTGTTTTTCATTAGACCCTGGGCTCGGGCAGGCTCAGTGCAGAGCAGTGAGTGGAGTCTCTAATTTAGGAGTCAGTTCAAAACAGCCACTGGAGATGAATATCGAGGGTGTGTTGGCTTTTTGCTCTGAGCAATCTCAAGTGAAGCTTCTGTCAAGTCAGGAATTCATATCACTGTCCTCTCTTAATTAGTTATTACCCCGATTTATTTATGCTGGTTAATAGGACTGCCCCTTGCTTATGCTTTCAGCATATTCCTGCACATCCATGGGATTTTGAGACATTCTTCTCGAGTTGGCCTCTTCTCAGGCTCTCTCTGGCTGTGTGATGTGAGGGGAGCTCAGTGCCTGAGGACTCTGTGTGTGTTTAGTTATAACTTCAATTAATCCCTTCAATTAATCCGCCAGTGGGTGCCGTCTGTCCCAGCTCACTCCACCTGGTTGGACAGATAAGCATCTTGATTGATGGCTGTTCCCTGATAACCAGCACCATCAGGAGCTGACTCCCAGGCATATCCAGCTCTCTGCAGCTCCATGAATGTTTATGGCTTGGCTGTCTGTCCTGCTGTCTCTGCTTTCCCTCCTCCCCTGCTTCCTGATGGAGCTGTTGCTGTGGAGGGTTGCGTATTTCCCCTCCCTTTCCAGCCCCATAAAACATGTTGTAATTTTTTGGTTTCTCTCCATGTGCTGTCTCACTTTCTAAGTATAAAAAGTTGGAGGTTAATTGGCTGAAAAAATGACTCCTGGATTTCTGCTGTCCACAGACCTGGTGACAATTTATTGTCACTCGGTTCCCCTGGGGTGGTGAAGTGCAAATTTCCTTGATAACACAGGGAGGGAGACATTTTAAATGATTGACTTGGGGAGATCAGAAGTTGTAGGCAGTGGGGTTTTCACTGCTTTTAATTTTCCTAATGGGGAGCCTGGTTTTTCCTTTTAAGCTGTAGCAGTTGGAAGGTACAAGGGGAAGGGATATATGTCAGTAACCAAACCTTTAAAACTAGACTTGTGTGCTACACAAACTTCTTACCCTTCTGGAAATAATTTTTCAGACTTAAATACAGTGCTTTACATGTTTAATCACTTCTTAGCTATTAGCTAATTAAATGCTTCAGGAATATTCCTCTGGGGAAGGTAGGATGGTGTCATTCCTGTTCTGCAGAGGAGCTGAGCCACTGAAAGTCACTTGGCCAAGGTCACCACAAACAGATCTTGCAGATCCAAGAGCAAGAACTGGAATTGGTGACTTCTCCTGCCTGTGGAATGTGTCATCTCCATGTGTCCTTCCTTAATGACCTGGGAAATTGTTTGTACACCAGGCTTTTCAGATAATTGGGTTAAAATTCCCTCTTTGCCTTGCTTGAGGGAGGAGAGGTGTATCCAAAATGACCTGATTTGATACAGCTCCCAGTGTAAATAGCACTGGATGAGGCTCTTCTAACCCAGCTCTTGGTGCTGAGAAGGAAAATGTTTAAAGGATTTGTTTAAATACAACTTAATAGCTCCTCTCCTCAGCACAGTGTACTTGGGAATGCTCTGAGCTTCTGGATCCCTGTTTTGATCTCCTATGCCAAAATACTGACCACAGTTTTTATTTAAATGACCTTTTTAGGTCCTCAAAAGCCAGTCTTGAAGCTGCTCCCTAACACAAGCCTGCAGATCAGGACGTGGCTGGAGTGTGTGTTCAAATTGGGGGGAAACAGGGGGATATTTGCCTGAGAAAAGACCTTCTTGCTTCAGGTTTTGCAGATGTTGGACACAAGTGGATGCTGTGACTGTTCCTGGCCCATCGTGGCTCCAGCAGACTGAAATCCATCCCAACAAACCCTCTGATATCTGGGGATAGAAATGAGAGACTTGGGACAAATGTGCAAGAATTGGCAAGTGTGAGGACTTGAGTCTGATGTGTTTAGATGGGACTCTTCCATCTGGGGTGAGACTTAATCCTGTAGGCATTACACTGATAAAATATTCCAGGATTCATTTCTGAAATTTGTATTTCAGTCACTCAGAGCAAGAGCTGCGTTAAGGTCGGGGGAGGTGATTGAAAACATCTTTGTTCTTGCCTCTGGCAACCTAATTAATACACTTTTTGGCACTGAAAGCTGTACTTTAAGGAAATAATTGCTGTTCTTTGGGTGATTTTTGACTTCATGTCAGTGAGAAAGGTAATTTCATAGTAGTTAATTTGCCTGTTTTAAAGTGAGGATCTCATTAAAACCTTGAGCACTCAGAAATTTGGGGGGGTGAACTTCATGTGTGTGTTTTTCCCTAATTGTCCTCACTCCAATGTGCCACGTTGACCTTTCCACTCCAGTTGCAGGTCTGTGACTTTGCAAGTTTGGGTTTTATTCAACTGATTTAAACCTTTTCCCTTAAAAACCAAGTGTCAGCAGTGATTCTTTGGCTTCCTTATTTTTAAATGCAGCAAAAAGCCCCGTTACTTACTTGGTATTTCTGCCTCAAATGAGTTGAGCTGCTTTGGGATAACTCCCATTTTCACGCCCCTAAATTCCATGGTTAAAATGACACTGATGCATCTTTTATTGCCACTGCTGAAACATCTGTATTTCAAATCCTGTGGGTTGGACTGGAAGCTGTTGTGTCTTAATGCCCTGGTCTGTAAATAGAGATAAGACTGAGAATAACTCAAAATTATTATAGTTATAACTAAAATAATTGAGCATAACAGAAAGTTATTGCTGCTAAATGACCGTTTGGTCGTTATTTTGACTGATTTCTGGAGGATGTTTCCTCACTACTGTTGGGAGTTTGGGAGTGTTGGTGACATTTATCTGCTAGCAAAAGCTTGAATATATGAAAAATTGATTATGCTCTTACTATCTTATTTATTATACTCATATTTCTGCTCATCCTGCTGATTTTGTTCCGAAAAAAAAGCCACACCACCACTTTTAATACACATTTGGGCTTCAGCCAGGCAGGTAGGACTGTACCTACAGACACTCGTGTGACTTTGTGCTTTTTACTCCTCTTGGGGAGGGAACACAAAAAGCCTTCCTTGTTCTCAGTTCCAATGCCAGGAAAGAAACACCTCCTGAAAGACCCTCCCGAATATCCAGGATCCCAGCAAAGATTGCCTCCTGCTTGTTTGTTTCGCAACATCCTCTCCCCCGGTGGTTCCCTGGAGTTTCTGGGGGCGGGTCAGTGTTTGTTGTTGCTGGAAATAGAAGCTCCCAACGCTGTCCCTGCTGTTTCCCTGTCTCCAGGTGTCCCGAGGGAGGATACGTCGCACATTTATGGCGATTCTGAGCGTCAGGGCAGACTTCTGCCAGGCCCAGCACAACGTCCTGGCCCACAAGTGAGCTGAGGCCAGGGGGTCCCACGTGCCACAATTCCTTTGCCTTGAAGCCCCCGGCCACGTTGGACACGCTCCAATTTATGGGATATCTCCTGCCCTTGGGAAACCGATTCCTCTCAGTGACTCTGGCCAAGCTGAGCGTCCAGAAAACAAAGTGGAGAGAAAACCTGCCTGCCCTTCTTTGCCTCACCAGTGCCTAAATGTAGAACAGGCTGCCTAGTCTTGCATGTAGTGGGAATCTGGGGAGTCTGAAGGAAACCACCTGCAGCAGCTGAGGCCCGAGTGGAATTTCAAGTGGATTCTCAAGCAAACCTGCTTTTCTCCCAGTGAAATCTCTAAGGAACAAACACGTCAAAGCAAGCTCTGATCAATCCCAAGCATATTAGTGGTCTTTTTGATGTTTTCTGCTGTGAAACGTTTCCAAGGTTATTGATTTTTTTTTTTAAATTTTATTTTTGTTTCCTTTTTTTGTTTGTTTTTTTTTTTGGCCCCTTACACATTTTATTTGCCATTATGAACCGTCCAGCCCCCGTGGAAATTACTTATGAGAATATGCGTTTCCTGATCACTCACAACCCAACCAATGCAACCCTCAGCAAGTTCACCGAGGTAAGGAGTCCCAAAAAGTGTCCTTTTTCCCCTAATGTGCTCCTAATTCCTGTGCAGGGACAGAACAGGCATTCTTCACACCTCTTGCTCAATGCTCTGGTTGCTTGAAACTTAGGCTGTTTTTATCTTTAATACCTTGTTCACATTCTCCTGACAGTATGAGAAGAGAATCCACTGATGATTTTTTCAAGAGGCTGGGTGAGCTTCCATTTTGGAATACAAACACCCCCACCTTGTCATCAAGGATGTTACTCCTTGGACAAGGAAAACGGGTTCAAACTGAAGGAGGGGGAATTTAGGTTAAATAAACAGGAAATTCATGCCTGTGAGGGATGGCACAGATTGCCAGAGAAGCTGAGGCTGCTCCATCCCTGGAAGTGTCCAAGGCTGGACAGGGCTTGGAGCACCCTGGGGTAGTGGAAAGTGTCCCTGCCCTTGGGACTGGGTGATCTTTAAGTTCCCTTCCAGCCCAAACCATTCTGGGATTCTGTTCTTGTCCTGGTATCTGCAGGACTGAATCTTCTGTAGTTCTAAATGCAATTTTTCATTAAATAATGCAGGGCTTCTGCTCTATCGACCTGCTGCTCACCTGCTGCTTTTAAAGGAGTTGTTAACAGAATTGGGACTGGTTTCTGAGCCTTCTCCTCTCTGAGAGGATGAAGTGCAGTACTGAAACTGGTGTTTGAGTTACAGGGTGTGTTGTCAAACTGCCCTGCCAGGCCCAGAATTGTCAGAGATTTCAGGTGCTGGAATTTACCCATGAAAATGGGGCAGCAGCCAGGGCTGGGCTGTGGGCAGAGTCACGTATGAGGGTGCTGGGTCACACTGGTGCTGCCACACTGGGAGCTGAAATATGGCACCATTCAATTTGCTCACCAAGGAGCAGATGGCATCAGCAGAGGAGTAGTAGCACAGTGTATTTCACATTCTGGTTTGCTCCAAACCTGTTCTATCTTTGTGTCCTTCTGTCCTGTATCAAGAGGAATTTTATCTGCTCTCTGCAGGGTTTTTTTCTTTCCAGGGAGATCCTGTCATCTCACACTGATGTCTGACAGATTTCCATCACTTAGACTTTGTGCTCTTCACCAGGGATCTGCTCAGATATCAGTGCTTCGTTTTCTCTGAAAGCCACATTTTTTTTGTCTTTATTTTTTCACCCATTATTGTGGCTTCTCTTCCTTTTTTTAGGAGTCTTGACTCTGAAATAGATATTGCTAATTGTAAGATGTAATGGTGATCCAGTCCAAACATGAGAGGAAATTCTGCTTGTTGTGTGAACCTTCAAAGTGAACTGGGACAGCTTTTGTTTGATCTTCTGATTATTTATCTGGCACAACGTGCTACTTATAGTGCATTACCAGGAAGCTGGAATATGGTGGGGTGTGTGTTCTGTTCCTCCCTACCTCCAAATGTCAACACTGGCTGAAGCAAACAGTCCCTGACTTCTATTTAAAGAGAAGAAGAAGCTGCTTGAAGAATATGAGCAGCTATTTTAATTTTGCTCTTACATATGCAATTTTTTTCCACCTGGGCATTTCCTGGGGGAGGAAGAGCTCAGAGATGTTCTCACTTTTCCTGTTGCTTGTAACTTGTCCTAGCACAGGCCATAAAGCCCCTGTTCTACCTTGTCCCTTGCTCCTTTTAATGTGTGTAAAATGTTTTATACCGGATGAGAGAGGTTTTTAATTGCTCACTGTCAATGCTCACGTTTCCCTTTTCCTTAAGGAGCTGAAGAAGTATGGAGTGACAACCTTGGTGCGAGTCTGTGATGCCACTTATGATCAAGCTCCTATCGAAAAAGAAGGAGTCCAGGTTCTAGTGAGTTGCCTTTAAAACTGTCTAAAAATATGTAAATTTACATGTCTGGAAGTGGTGGGGATCTTCTTCATATTTCTGGCTGTTTCAGCTTGGCCATAAAGGGACGTGATCCCCTCCATCAGTTAAAGGTGGTTTGGAGAAACTCACTGTATTTTGTGACTTGGTGGTTCATGACTTTAGTTGGGGTAGAAATGCCTCTTTCTGGGTTTGTTGAGATATTTTGATTGCCTTTCAGTGACTAGCTTGATTCTAATCCAGTGTTCAGCCTCGTGGCTGATACAATTTGGTTTGGTCCTTATCTGGACCCAGCAGTTCTGGGCTCTGTTGTTGATTCAGATAAAGCTCCCTTTAGAACAAGTGCCACTTTTGGAGCCTGGAGCTGACACGTTGATACAGAACTCTGTGGAGTGGCTGTAGCAGGACAGAGAATCATGGAATGGTTTGGGTTGGAAGGAAACTTAAAGATCATCCATGTCCAAGCCACGGGCAGGGACACTTTCCACTCTCCCAGTTTGCTCCAGCCTGGCCTTGGACACTCCCAGGGCTGGGGCAGCCACAGATGCTTTGGGCAACCTGTGCCAGGGCCTGCCCACCCTCCTAGGGGAGAATTTCTTCCCAATATCCCATCCAAATCTCCCCTCCTCACCCCTGAATGGAGCCAGGCTGCTGGTGCCTTCCCAGGTGAGCAGGTGGAATTCCTTCCCTGCCTACTCACAGCTGACATTATGCAATGCTCTGTGACTCTCTGGGCTGGGGTTGCTCACTGTTTCAGGGGAGGTTTTTTTAAGAGGTGTGTGCTCATTCTGAGCTTGCAGGCAGTATTTTTCCAGGCAATACTTCTGAATTGTTAGAGTGTGTCTGATACAATCAGTTTATTTTACTGGTGTGAGTAATACCCTGTTGTGAGGACAGAAACTGCATCTTCGTGTTGCAGGTAGTCAGCTTTCCATTGCCTCTTGCTTTTTATGGCTCTGACAGAGGAAAAACTGCAGTTTTCCATTAGGAGAAAAACTTACACCCTGGCATATCTGTGCAAACTCCACGTACAGGTCAGTCAGGTTTCTTGGCCTCCAGCCCTAGTCAGCATTTACTCCAGTTCCAGGCAGCCACGTGGGCCTCAGTGTTGTTGGAAAAATCAGTCATTGCAGGGCTGTGCTCTGGAATAGCATTTTTGCTCCCTCCAAGCTGGCTGGGAGTTGGCCATCACAGTGTTTTCACTGCTCTGAAACCTCCAGCTGTGATACTCCTCAGGTTGCCAGAGGCTGGAAGGATTAAACTTGTGGTGTAGAATCCCTCCAAGCCCTGATTTAAGCTGGGGCTTAACAGAGTGTTCCTGTGCCAGAGGGGAGAGCCGAGTTCATCCTGGAACTGCAGGGCAGCTTTGCAGGAGTCCATCCCATCCATGGGCAGCCTGGCAGGGAATTCCCACCTTCTCCAGGCTCTGAAGCAGCTGCAGGAGCCAGAGCTCTGTGCTCTGGAGCCTGAGCTTCCAAAATAGTTGGGGGATTTTGGTTTTCAAGAAGTTTTGAAGCCTCTGTGTTGGCTGGGTTTGAGCTGAAAGCAGTTTTTTGAGGAAGCTTTGCTGCAAAACTGGAAATGGTGTTTCCTCCAGCCCTGCTCTGTTGTGGAGCCTTTCACTTGGAGCAGCACATGTGAGAATCTCGTGTCTGAACACATTTGCCTCAGCCTAACAAGCCTAAAGACACCAGTGCTTAGTGTTCCAGTGCTCCAGGAGGGAGATAAATCCACCAGGCATCTGCTCAGGGTGACAGAAAGCAGGAGGTGACAGGGAAGGTTCGTGCTAATGTCATCGCTGATCCTGATCATCCCAGTCAGGAGGTTGTCTTGGTAATTGACTGTATTGCTGCAGCGTTTGGCTATTTGAGATAAGCTTAACGACTCCCTGACTGGGCCACCTCCCGAAGAGCTTTTCCTCCCCACCAATTCCTGCTTTTCCAGAGCAGAGTCCTGTCGCTGTTCAGCAATGGGATTGAGTTACCTCTGGCTGAGAAAATAACACGTCGCTATTTAAAGCCAATATTTGCTGGCAAAAATAACATTAAGATTTAAAACACAGCCTGGGAGAGATTAGTGTCTATTTTAACGCTGTTGAGGTCAAAAGCTGAGTGAAACCCTTGGAAATGGGAGCAGTTCAGCAAACCTGGACCGTGGTACTGGATCAGATGGGTAGAATGTGGCAGCTCCAGAGCTCCTTGGCAGATGGCACAGTGAGAAAGCAGGGAAGGAGATGTTCCCTGGGTGAAGTAGTACTATTGCAAGCACGTGTTTATCAACAGAGCTGAAATCCAGGAGGCAGGAGATGGGGATGGGTTTAATTCCTGTGGGTTTGTGCAGTTCTTGCCTGTGTTCATGTGTCAGGTCTTGTAGCAGAAATGTTACATCAGGAAAACTGGTAGGTTTTGCACTGGTTGGCAACCAGAAAGGCTGTGGTGGCTTCATTCATCTTAAAGATCTGAGGCACTTCAGTGTTGTCCTTCTCTTAGTCCTTGATTTACCTGGTCAGGCTTGCTTTCCTCTCTGTGCCCCCCAGAACAGGCACCACCCAGGGAGAGTTGGAGATGGGAATGCATTGCCATGGCATTCTGGGATGGAAGGTGAAGCTTCCACACTGGTGGCCGTGGTCACATCCTGCAGAGTTCTGGGAATTCATGAGTCCTGGGTTTTTTCAGGGGTTTTGAAGTGTCACCTCAAAGTACTGTCAGAGCTTCTCAGCCATCTCAGTCCTGCCCTCCCAGCCCCACTGCCAGGACAGAGCCAGAGCTGCCCTCTCCAGAGAAGGGGAAAGAAGAATAATCCCCTTTCCTGCCTCTCCTCCTTCCCACTGCTGCAGGGTGGCACAGAAGAGCTGTATTTTCTCTTTGTGCAATCTCATCCTGGTTATTAATGACTGTTTTTGTGTGGAGCTTAGCAATTGGTTTTCTATCCTGTCTGACAGGAATTCTGCTGGCAGAACTCATAATCAGGGGGGAAAAAAAAAAAACCCTGCAAACTTCACTGCAATTATTTCTCCAGTGCCAGAATTATTCTTGTTGCTCATTCTGGGCAGTGTTTTATCAGTGCTGCTTTTATGTGCCATTCCTGAGAGGTGATGCTCTGTGGGGAAATGGCAGCTGGGATTAATTCAGGCCAGCCCAGGAATTGTGTGGGCTAAAGCAAGGTATTAAACTCCTGTATTTGGTGTGAAGGAAGGGATTTAATTTAAATTAAATTTAAACACTGAGATGACAAGGCAATCCTGTTCTCTCTGCAAGGCAGTTTCAGAAACAGCATCATGTCTTCTCTTGGCAGCCTGTGCCCCTCTTCCTGGGACAGTGGGTGACACAGCCCTAAAATAATACAGCCAGCACTGTGTGATTGAGTGGAAAATCCCATAAAAGCCTTTTATTAGAAAGAACAAGTTTTACTTCGTGGTCTTATTTCTGTAGCCTTTTATTTTGCTGTGTTGTCCCCGATATTTTTGATTTTCCATGTACTTTAAAAAAGGATTTCTCTGCCCTCTTCAGACTTGGTGTATCTTCTTGAATTAACCACATATAAAGTTATTTCAGGGACTTAAAGCTTTTTGCTTTTGTAGTTATTTTCATTTCCACCTTTCAGCTTTAAGTGCCAACACATTTCTAAGGTGCTCTTGGGCTGTGCAGAGCTGTGTTTGCTGTTCAGGAAGTGTTGGAGTAGCCATAAGTGCATTTCAAAATGAAAAATCTGGTGGTTTTTACCTTTAGTTGTACTTGTTCAGTGTTCCTACGTGGTGCTTTTGGACTTCAGAAAATACTATTTCATCCCAACCTGTTCTCCAGGTACCACATGAAAGGCTTGTTTTTGGCTGATGAGGGAAGAGGGCCCCTTTCAAAGCAATTTCCTTCCATTTGAAAAGGTTGTTGAATAATGTGGAACTCTGGGGACGTGTTCCTCTTGTAAAACACCTCACAATCATCTGAAGAAAAGTGCTAAATAACTCCTAAATCCTATTTTTCCCTGACATCCTGGAGTGCTTTCTGCAGCACTCCCCGTGGCTGGGGAGATTAAAAGCATGTGATGTTGTGCTCGGGCTCCAAGGGGAGGCACAACTTGCAGGAGAGTTTTGTGGCCTCAGGAAAATGGGAAGTTCCTGCCGTGTCCTTTTCATTCCAGCCATCCTGGTGACATTAAAGGTGGCCTGGGAAGTTCAGGGCTGGCTCCCCCTGCACCAGCAGAACCCTCAGTGCTGCTTAGGTGTGACTTTGCCACTGTGTCAGCACCACCTTTCTGCTTGTGAATGTGTTTTTTCAACCTGAAAACACCCAGGTAATTGTTAAATTGCCAGCTGGATTCGTGGCAGCTGCAGCAGCTGATCCATCAGGGTTGTTTTGGTGGGAACAGCTTCTCCTCCACGGGGCCTGAGGTACAAATAGAATTTTAAAAGGTCGACACAAGCACAGGCAAAAGTCTACAGAGTTCTCATCTTTCACGTGTTTATTTGAAATGCCTATTGATTTTTACATATTTTTAATAAAATGGGATTTCAAAGGCAGCTATTTTTCTCAAAATTCTATACTGCAAAGGAGTTAGTGAAGGGCTTTATTGAAAAGGGCAATTAAATGGTTGTTAAACATTTAATGTTGCATTATGGTATTGACTTGTGAACTTGTGTGCAACCAGAAAAATACCCATAGAGCTCTGTGTGTGTGTATTATACATTTCTTACTGAATTGTGCTTCTCCCAGTGGTGGGTTCCTGGCTGCTGGTTGTGGATTTCAGTGCCTGTAGCTGATGGAATGTTTTCCCTTCAAGGACTGGCCCTTTGATGATGGAGCACCACCCCCAAGTCAGATAGTTGACGACTGGCTAAGCCTTTTGAAAACCAAATTTCGTGAGGAGCCTGGATGCTGCGTGGCTGTTCACTGTGTTGCAGGCTTGGGAAGGTCAGTATCCTGCTTGTCTTGGGGTTAGTGTGGATTTAAAGTTCCTTTATTTGGGAGGCAGGTCATGGAAGGTGTTTAGATTCTAATTTTCCTGTTTTCTCCTAAATAACATTCGTAACCAGCAGCATCACATTTGTGTCACTGGAGCAAGAGAGAGACTTATTGCAGCTTGAAAATCTTCAGTAATTTCATAACTCTGATCAAGGGGGAGAGGAAAAGCCTTGGAGAGGTTGTTCAGAACACTTCTGTCAGTCAAGAATGACACAAGGAGTTAGAGGCATTAATTTAAAAGTATGTGTCTTTCTAAAAATAAAAGAGTAAAAGCTCTTGTTCTTTTTGACACAGGCAATATACACATAGTACAATTTTAGATTTTTTTTTTTAATTTCCTCCTGTTTTCAACTGGTAAGTTATCAAGCATGTGGTAATAAAGAAAAGGCATTGAGAAGAACTCCTTTAATTACTTTCTTACTCTCAAGTGGCTTCACTTCACTTTCAAGAAGTCAGCTTTGTATTTCTTGCTCACTTGCAGATGTTCCTCCCCTCACCACTGAAAATGCAACTTCCTACTTTGGGAAGAACCTTCCAGAACCTTGCAAGATAAAACAAAAAAAGAGATTTGATTCAGGAGGGCTGAATGTTACATTGGATATTCCCAAATGTAACTCTGGATGTTTTGTTTGTCCTATGGGCTAGGAGGAAATGGAACTTAATTGTTTGTATTCTTCCAAGAGCCATGGGAGTGTTAATATGTAAGGATATCAATGAGTGGGCCAGAAAGATTAAAGAAATCAAGCAGGCACAGGGTTAGAGTGCAGCAGGTTCTTGAATTTCCACCTCTAGAGAAGGAGGGAGAGGGGAAGGGAGGAATGGCCAATAATTGAAGACACAAGAGCCCAAACCCCAAGGCAATTACCATTTGTTTATCCGTTTCTGCTCTATTTTTATCTGAGGAACATCTTCAGGAGGGTGGCCACGTGTAACTCAAGTGATGTTTCCACTCTCCTGCTCTTGCATAAGAGCAGGGCAAAGGGGACCAGGAGCTTCTCCTGCTGTGTGTGCCACAAACACAGCCCTGGCTCAGCTGCTCCTGCCACAGTGACCTTTCCCTGCTGTTCTGGGGCTGCTTCGGGCAGAGGGAGAAGCTGCTCAGGCTTTGTGTTAACCCAGACACCTCTACCTGTAGTGGGAGACTGAGCTTGAGCTGGAGGGAAGAGACACTGCTGCTAAAGTGACCTTTGTGTTGGGGCAGGGTGACAGTGGGAGTTGTTTCTCCTGAGTTGTGTTGTTGTTCAATCCCCCAACTCCCCTCTTAGAGGTGCCTCTTGCACTGTGTCTTTAGTGGGGTGAAATCCAGGAGAAACTCAGTGTGGACTGGGATTTTTGCTTGTTCTTTATACTTCCAAACTGTGGATTCTAAAGCAAACAGTTCCATTCTCTTGTCCCTGGAAGGCCCAGTTCCTTTACAGAATGAATTTACAAAAATACAAATCTCTCCATAAAGTCATCTGTTGTGAGCTCCGTGGATCTGTCTCTCATCCAACCAAATCTGCAGTGTCAAATGCATGCAGCAGGTATTACAAAGTGGAAAATGAGGTTATGGGCAAATAAGAAAGCATAAAAATGTCGAATTATGGTTGCATGCCCCCAACACTAAGGAGCTGCTATTGATTTTTATTTCCTTTGGTGTGTGCTGGGAGCAGAGCTGTCTTCTACAAGACATTTTACATTAGCTACTCAGCAGGCAAATGTCTTTCTGTAGGTAATGCTTAAGGAGGAAATACTTCAGCTGGTTGGGTTTAGATTAATTTGATGAATTTTGAAGGATTCAATACATTGTTTCTCTAGATCTTCCTTAAATATTGATTTCTCCTTCAGGGCTCCTGTTCTGGTTGCACTTGCTCTCATTGAATGTGGAATGAAGTACGAGGATGCAGTTCAGTTCATAAGGCAGTAAGTTAAACTCCCCCATTCTCCAGAAATCCTTCACTTCATGTTGTGTGTGACCAGCCTGAGCCCTCAGCACAGCTTGTTGGGTTTGTGATTTGGGGTTTAGTATATAATACATACTAAAAATATATATACAGTGATACAATGGGCATGGCTTTGCTGTGAGTGCTGAGCCTGCTGCCCTTCTGTCTCTTTGAGGATAAGGATTAACAGGTGATCAATCTCTGTCTCCTTGAAAAATCTGGGTTTGTATATAAAGTTGACCAAAGGCTCAAGGATTCTGTTTTTTTGGGAGGAAAAAATGCCTAGGCTGGGGCATGAAAAATTGCTTCTAATTAACAAAAATGAAAATAAAATTCTAGTGAGGTTCGACCACCAAGGGGGTGAACTCCAGCACTCCCAGGGGTGTTTTGGGTGAGTGTGACCCACCCAGAAATGTCAGGAAAATAAAACTGGGGAAAGGAGGCTGCAGAGCTCTGGTTCAGTGATAACATCAGCTCTTGAAATGAAGCTCAGCAGGTGAGATTTGTGTTGAATGAGCTTTGCCAAAAAGCAATTTATCCTTTTATGGCTTCCCAGGGTCTCCAGTTATCTTTGTATTGCTGTCAACAGATTTTTCTGAATTTTTCCTTTTTTAAGTTCCTTTTGTCTCTTCCTGGGCACGATGCCTTTGATACCAAGGAGCTTTTTTTTCTGAGAACCTCTTATCTCTTTGTATCTGAATGTCAGGGTCTCACTTAGCTAATAAGGAGCACCTGCAGGAGAGGGTGACCTTGATACTGTTCCATAACTACTGCAGATGATGGAAGTAAACTCTCCCAACTCCCAGAAAACATGCTGGGATTTGCTAGATTTTTATTTCAGTATTGGCATGTAGGTGACAAACTGCCTGTTCTGGCCTGGTCTCGCCTTCCTCCCAGTGGTGATGGACACAAATCCAAGCCAAGATGCTGCCCTGTGGATCCAGGAAAGCTTTGAAACGAGGGCTGATCCTCCTTAGGATGTCTGAGGTGACTGAAGCAGTATTTTTTCCATTGATACAAGCCTTCCTTCTCTCTGTTTTAGGAAAAGGAGGGGAGCTTTCAATTCCAAACAGCTGCTTTACCTTGAGAAATACCGGCCCAAGATGCGATTACGCTTCAAAGATGCCAACGGTCACTGCTGTGTGCAGTAAAACCAGGATCTCACTCCAAGGCAGAAGTTCACATGGCTCTTTTCTGGACTCTTGGCACCTGGAAATGTGAATCTGGAATTAAACTACGTCATCAAATTAGTGGTGGAGTCAGTGCTCCTCAACCTCTGTCCTAAGGGTGATGATGATTGAAAACAAAAAAAAAAAATTAAAAAAAAATAATAAAAAAAACCCCAACCAATTAAGAGAAACATTTCAGTGAAGGATTGTTTTCTCCTTAAGCTGCAGTTTGAACATCTGCAAGGAGAAAATCACTTTCTGAACCTTCTGTATTTTTAACTTTTTAAGAAAAGAAATAAAGTAAACTTTATGTCTAAGGAAAACCAGCAGAGCATTGGCTTGTGCAGAAACTATTTTCTTGATTTGAGGGAAGTACCCCCCAGTCAGGGCCTGAGACATGAATTCTTCTTTTAAACTCTTTGAAATGGAGTTGCCTTTTGTTTTTTAACCTTGCTGGGACCTGGCAGAGACACGAGGAGGAGCCTTTGTTGCTGTCTGGGAACAGTCTGACAGCCTTAAGCCCAGTTTGGGCACATCCTGGAGGTTGGGTGATGTCTGTGTCGTGTGGAATTGAGGTGTGAGAAAAACTCCTGGGGGGCTTTAGCAGAAATCCCACTGCCTGATACCTTTGGGGAATCTGCTAAAGACCTTTCCTGAGTGCTGAGAGGTCGTGTGTGTGTGTGTGGTTTTGTGTGTGTGTGTCAGTCTGATCTTTCCAAAGAATTTGGCTGAAATGTTAATTATCTTTCTGTTGCTGGACAGAAAATCTATCCTGGCAGAAGACTGATGTTCCAAAGTGTCCTGGGTGAGCGAGGGGCAATTCAGACAAGGACTTAAAATTAATTTATCTGTCACAAGGAAGATGAAAAGGCTTTTTGCTGCTGTCCAGACTCTCTACCTTGCTGAGCACAGGAAATCAGGATTTGGGGGAAGGTCTCACTTGTACCACGTGTGAGGTAAAGATGAGTCAATGCCTGGGGTGGGATTTCCCAGGCCTGCCCTCCTGTCCAGTTCAGTTCAACCACTGATTGCCTTGTTGTTTTTTATTAGGTTCTTTTGGAGGGAGAACCTCTGGTCCCACACACCACGCCTGTCATCACTCCCCACTGGCTTTTGGGGTGTGGACTGGCACCACCACCTTCCTGTGGGGCCATTTGGTGCTGCCAGGGAATTACCCAAGTCATTTTAGAGCCTCTCAGCAGCAATTTTGGCCAGGCTGCTTCTCCCAACCACTTGTTGTTGTAGTGCCCTGCCCCAGGAGTGATCTCTGCCCAGAACACCCAGCCATGGAAGGCTCTGGATGCAGGTTTAGGGTCCTGGCATGCTTTGCTGTGCAGCACCAGAGGCTCTTGCTGCTCTGTGCCTGCAGCAGCTCTGGCCTCATCCCCATCTCTTCCAGATACCTCAGCAACTGCCTGCCCAGGATTTCCTCCTGTTCCAGACTCCTGCTTTTAGTCTGCAGCTTAACTGGGCGAAAACACAGGTAACAGACTTTCAGAATTCCAGTCCTGGGAGAGGTTTTTTAAATTTTAAGCAAAAACTACAGGTACTTGGCAGGCCCCTCAGGTGGTATCCAGGGTGAAGACCCCGTGCTCCCCAAATTTGGGTGTGTCCCAGCTGTGGGGTTGTGCTGAGCTCCTTCCTCCCTGCACCACATGGAGCATTTCTGAGTTCTGTAACAGCTCCAGGAGACACCAAAGTGTTTGTGATGTGGGTGCCTGTGCTTGGGAATGATGTGTCTGGTGGTGTCTGAGGCCGGGTGGGAGGGAGATGGTGCTGAAATGACCTAATTCTGGCCTTTACCTTCCCCTCACAAACCACAAGCCTGATGTTCTAACTGTTCCTGCAAGTGAAAAGTGATGTTTTTAGTGAAATGAAATATTAGCATTTAGTTAAAGCTGATTTGACAAATGATGGAAGTCAGATTGGGAGGGGAAGGTGTTGAGCTGGATTAAAACCCCAACCCCACGTCCTTCTGAAAAACAATAAAACAAATTTTACATGCTCTATGTATAACTTTGCATTCTTCCCCCCAGTTTTACTCTGGTTTAATAATGTACTAATTATCATATCCTATGACTCTGCAGCCTTAATTGAGGGAAAACAGTGAGAAGTGCAGATTGGCACCAGGATGGGGGGATGTTCCATAGGCACAACACCTGGATCAGCACTTGAACGTAGTGCAATAAAGTTCTTGCAGTAAAACACCTTCCCTCTGGCTCCTGCTGAATTTATTGCAGCTCATTCACGTTAAATGATCTTTAATTTGGTTAAATGATCTTTAATCTGAAGGCACAGGTTTGGCTGATCCCTGTTCTTTCCCCATGGCTTGGAATTGCTGGTGGGAAAAGCAGTTTTCTCTTGCAGAGGGGATGGTGCTGCAGGCAGGAACAGTTCTCTTCCTTTCAAATAATCTGTTTAAAGAGAAAAAGAAGTGTAAACTTACCTCTAAACAAACCAAACTCTGAACTTTCCCAAGAACTGTCAAAGATCTGGTGCCAAACTCTGGATGAGACCTGACCCTGAGCCTTGGCAGCACCTGAATGGGGAGATTGTTTTGGGGTAACAATGGGGGATTTTGGGAGTGCTGGATCCCAGTCCCTTGCCCTCCCTTAGCAGTGGAATGCCACTGACCTGTGTAGTTTATTTAAATATGAGGTGCTGTTTTCTGGGTTTCACAGATAACAATCCAATCAGCTTTGCTTTGCTGCCATCAGGGAAATATGTTCTTTGCAAATGGGTGTTGTTTGTAATATTTATCAGATTTTTCCCCACTCCTTGAACAAATTTTTAGTCCCTGTTGCCTATGAGGTAATAAACCACTTGGACTGGGAGACTGGGAAGTTCCTGCTCCTGTTTATATAGTTTTTTGGGGTGTTTTTAAACACCACCCTCTTGTTTTGTTTGTTTTTCACAGTTTCTACCTTTTTGTTACCATGCACAAAAGTGAAATTTCTTGCTAATTGAAGGCTGCTGGGTATAAAAAAATATCATGCACTTAATTGGAGCTGAAATATTCCTGTGTGATACGAGTCACTTGTTCCTCTTGTTAATTTTTTTTCACTAAAATCCAGGCAGCTTCAGCTGCTGATACTTTAATTGGAGATAACACTTAATCTCATGCATGTTGATATCACTTAAAATGCTGCTTTTGGAGCAATTAGGAATGATAAGCAGAGTGGGGTGACTCTGCATGGGGAAAGAAGCTGCAGGGACCAGGGCTGGAACTTGAAATAATCCTGGGATGGTTTGGGTTGGGAGGGACCTTAAAGTTCATCCCATGGGCAGGGACATCTCCCATTATCCCAGCTTGTTCCAGCCTGGCCTTGGACACTTCCAGGGCTGGGGCAGCCACAGCTTCTCTGGGCACCCTGTGCCAGGGCCTGCCCACCCTCCCAGTGTGTTTAAGTAAAAGATTATAAATCATTTCTTGAACTTGGGCATAACCAACTTAAGTCTCAGCCCTTGCAGGTCTCCTGGAGCACAGGGTAAGTGGCAGCCCAGCTGTGCAGTCAGTTCCTCCTGTGCTAAATGGGGTGCTGTGTGTCCTGGAGGCCAAGGTGTGAAGCTGGGGGGAAGAAATGGTCCCTGTGAAGGTGCAAAGGTTGGGGAATCCTGCCTAGAACTGGATTGAGGCCTGATGGAGTCCAAAAGGATGGAACAGGTAAGGTTTCCACAGGTGGAGCCGAAACCCCTTTCTCTTCAGGCTGTCCAAGGGTGATGTAGACATGGATACCATGGTAGTCCTGCCTTAAATACTCCTGCCAAACCCAAACTCTGATCTGAGCCAGACCTTAGGCCCTTCCCTTGTTTTTACTGCTGGTTTCATCCAAGCTTATATCCCCATCATCAATGAATGAAGTGATGTAAGTGAAATCTTCATTCTTCATGCCACATGTTTAGTGTGGATCCTGCTGCTTCTGACTTGGGGGACATCAAAAAGAAAACTGGCTGTCTGTCCCAGGCCAGAGCTCCCTTTCCTGGGCTCTTGCCCTTGTCTGGAGTGTGGAGCAGCTCCTTGTGCCAGGGGTGTGGTTGGCACCAGGTAGCTGAGCACCTGAGCTCCCTGTGGGGTGTGACCAGCAAGGACCTGGTCTCTGGAACAGCTGTGGGTGGGATGTGGAACCTGCCAGAGCAGCTGATTTATTCTGGCAGTGGCTGGAGGGGAGCTGGGACCTGAGGTGGCTGTTTGTGCTCTCTCTTACAGGGCTTAACTCTGGAGATGGAGACCAATGAGGGACACGAGGAGCCAAAGCTGGAGGAAAATCCCTGATACAAGTCTGTGGATGAAGAAGACCTGAAAAGGGGGAAAGCAGAAGGTAAGGAATCACTTTTCTGTACAAAAGTGGGAAACCAAGAGCAGCAATAATAACATCACTCCTTCAGGGCTGTACAAAGGAGAGGGAGGGAATCTGGTCCCAAGATGTGGGGCATCATCTCTGGTTCCTGAAGCTGCTTTGTGGGACAGCAGGGCTGAATGTTGGTGGCTGGAGTCCTTTACTGGAAGGGTTCTCTCACTGACATCCCCCTGGGGGGATGCACATGCAGGGAGCCCGAGGATGGGATGTTTGGGAAGGCTCCTGCTCCCAGCCCAGCAGGAGGGCTGGGGCTCCCAACATCTGCAGCGTTTGCTGGGAATGTGAAGCACAGTGGGAACCCCTGGCTGAAATAACACTCAGAAAGCCCTTGGGTTGTCTTTGGCAAGGCTGTGTGTGTGGGGGGGGCTTGTGACCTTCCTGGTGCAGCTGTTTTTCCCTTGCCCTCGTTGCTATCCAGGGGGATCATTATCTTGCTGGGTGGCACTGGCTTGCTGAGCTGGTTATTCCAATTGACTGGGCTTGGTGCTTTGGGGTACCTTTGGCTGCAGATAATTCCACATGCAGGCAGCCTCTCGTGCTGCTGCTGCTTGGTGATTTATTGTCACTTCAATTTCCAACAATGAAAGGGAAGAGGACGTTCTGGCGTGGAATATAAATGGCTTCAGCAGCGGGATCAGAAATCCTCCTGAGCAGCAGGGCAGCAAAACCCATCAGGCTGAGTGGGGCTGGGGGGAGATGTTAAAACAGCAGCAGTGTGTTGACATCTAATGCTGGCTGCGAGCTGGGAGTGCAGCAAAGCTTCCTGCCCTTTGGAGAGCTCTGATGGGATCGATCTGTTCCCTCAGAACACTTCAATCCCATCACTGCAGCCCTTGGCAGGGAGGGGAGGGGAGAGGAGCATCTGCTTTGCTGGGAGATCTTTGACTAGTCCTGACAATGAGACATGGATTGGTTTTTTTTTGGTGCGTGTTGCTTGGGGGCAGTGAGTGAGTCAGAGGGTTTCCTGCCATCAGATGAGGCACAGGAGGGATAAAGTGCAGATTGGATGGAGTCCCTGGGGGTGGAGGGGCTGGCTGGTGCTTTGGAGGAGGCAGCTGGGATGTGCTGTGACCCTTTGGTGAGGTGCTGGGGGTGATCCATGGATTTCTTCCCTTCTCTCTTCCCCAGACACTGAAAACAAGATCAAAGAATCATTAAGGTTGGAAAAGACCTCAAAGAACATTGAGTTCAACCTTTGATTGATCAGCCTTGTCACCCAGCCCTGAGTACCACACACAGGTCTGTCTTTAACACCTCCAGGGGCAGTGACTCCACCACCTCCCCATCAGCCCCTTCCAATGCCTTTTCCCTGGGGAAGTTGAAGGGTAACAAAATATTGTCAGGCTGTCAGGGGAGAATCTGGAGGAAGAACTGCATCATGCACAACTTAATGATAATTCCAACCTTCCCAGCTGTTCCTTGAGCTCCTGCCTTGCTGGTCCTGCTGTGACAGGGACCTGGTGTTGCACACAGGCTTTTGGGGCGTGCTGCTAATTCATATTCATGGTACTTTTGCAGCTGGGATTCAAAGTCTGGCCCGATCTTTCCATGGAGCGGGGCAAGGAAAAAAAAAAGGATGAGATTCTATTTAAAAAAAATAGAAATGTTGTCAAGGAAACTGCAAGTGAGGCACAGAGAGAAGTGTCCCCACAGCAGAGCTGTGTGAGCTCGGGGAGGGCTCCACACGTGGAGTGGAGGCAGCAGCATTGAGTGCTCACCACAGAGCTGTGCTGATTGCTGGGGGACTCCATCCCAACCTGCTCAGAGTTGTTCTTTGTACCTTCCTTAACGAGCCAGCCTTTCTGTACAGCTCAGCCTCAAGTTTGAAATAGGAGGGGTCAGGAAGGTGGCAGAAATTACAGCAGACTTGCTTTGGGAAGTGGGATCCTTCCTGCAAGGATAATTACTTAAAGCAAGACAAATGCTCTGCGTTTCAGTTAACTCCTCTCCAGCCCTAAATCCATTACAAAATGCCTCGTGTTTGACATTTGCGTCGCCGTCCTTAATGATGACAGTAAATTTAAGCACCCCAGGAGGGCTGGGAAGAGCTGCCAAGTTCTGGGATGCTCCTGCTGTGACTTGGGTGAGGCTGCTGGAGCTGCTGCTCCCGGGGGTGAGGAGGGAGCTGAGTCTTCCTCACGCTGCCAGCCCGGTGGGACCAGGTGTGACGCCGAGGAGCTGGGGTTGTTTCCTGGTTACCAGGTAATGGCACTGCCCCAGGTGGATCCTCCGTGCCTGCAAAGGTAATTTGTCACATGGCTCTGCTGTTTGTGTGCTGAGCTGAATCCAAGCTTTCCATTTACTTCAGGAAGGAATCAAAACAGGGCTGCCAAAGGGGCAGCGGGATTAAACTGTTTGCTTTAGCTTGGAAATGGCTTTAAATTCATTCCCAGGGCTGTGCTGTGCTGCTGGGCACTGCCCTGCTCACCCCTGCCACCCCTGAGGGTCCTGCTTTGCTGCCCTGAGCTGGGTGGGCTGCAGGGAACCCCCATGTCCAGCAGCTGGGAATTCTGCCCCTGGATGCTGCAACAGGGCCATGACAGAGCTTCGTTGTGAGTCTGGGCTTGTCCCTCCTGAACAAAGCAGCTCTAAGCCAGGGCTGGGAGCCCAAATGCCTCTCCTCCAGCTCCCATGTTTATGTATGGATGCTGTACACACTCCTATTATTCCACCTGTTTGATGATAATGGGTGTTTGGGATGGAGCAGCTGCTAAAGTGGCACACAGGGGGTGGATCAAATCAGCAGGTGACATTTTTCCCTGGGCTTATCTTGGCGAACAAGCTGGGGCTGCAATAAACTGGCTGCTCCTTCCTTTAGCAGAGGACAAAGCTGCCATTATGCAGGGGCAGGAGAAAGTGAAACCCCAGGAGATGGGCTGAGGGAGTGTGTGATATCCCTGCTCCGACATTAATGCTGGAACTCAAGGTCAGAGGCTGCCCAGCTCTGGGAGCCCGAGGCAGAAGGGGCCTCCAGGAGGAAGAATGGCTTATTTCTTTATCTCCTGGATCCGTGTATCAATTATCCGTGGCGTCTAACAGCCTGGGATGGGAATAGATTTCTCTGCTCTTTAGGAGGGGTTTGGCATCTCCTCTTTGCTGGGCAGAGATGTGGTGTGGCCTTGGGAGAGGGAAAACCCAAGGGCAGCAGCTCTGCTTTAGTCTCAGGTGCTTCTTCTGTGGCTGGCGAGGCAAATGGTGCTGCTAATGTGAATTAGGGAGATGTGCTGTGCTCTGCTCTGGAGGGACTGCTGAGGAATTGGAGAGGAAATTGCCAGTCCTGTGTGGCAGAGAGTTGTCGCAGGGTTAAGAAAACCAGATCAGCTCCAAAAGGGAGGGATTAAAAAAGCCATTTTGTCCAGTTTTTGGGACTCAGAGGCAATTCCCAGGGTCCTGACCTCTCTGGGATAACAGAGGGAGGGATGGCAGCTCCCTGGAGAGGGGCCTCTTCCCTCCTGTGCAGAGTGTCCTTATGGAAAACCAAGTGTCCCTTTTGCTGGGGTTGTTTGCAGAGATCCCTGCAGTGCCCTGGCTGTCGCTCTTCCAGTCTGCAATTTTGGATGATGGGAATTAATGTGACCTCTTAGGGATCAGTCTCATATTGGAAATGCAGTAATACAGAAAGGACTCGCTCTTGGAGTCAGGCTGGGAGGGCTCCTGACTGCAGCCATGGGGCTTAATGCAGCAGGAGCCTCTTCCTAATGGATGGGAGGTCTCACTGCTCCAGAACTCCGATAGCTGATCGATACAGGGCTCAGATGGAGCAGCATTAAATCTGTGCCTTCTCAGGACCTCCCAGGAGAAGGGGAAGAAATGTATTTGCAGCCTCATACAGTGATTTCCTGGCAGGAGCCTGGCAGGACACGGAGCTCTGACTCCTGCCTGCTGCATCCCATCCCGTTCCAGCTGAATCCCACCCCATTCCTGCTGAATCCTGTCCCATCCCCGTGCTCCTGTCATTGTGCTGTGTCTCCATGCTCCATAAAACTTGCATTATCTCGAGTCTCCCTCGTGTTTGCCATGGAGCAAACGGATGGGAACGGCCCCGAGATAAAGGCTGAGGGAACATTTCCTGCTCGCCTGGAGTCCAGGGAGAAGAGGGCCATAAAACACCAGGGGTGTTGATTTAATAATGCATTTTGCATTTGCTGGGAGACGAAGGAGTTCAGATGGAGGCCTGGGCAGAACTCAGGTGGGAGATGATCCCTGTTCCCTTTCCAAGGCCACGTGTGGCAGATGTTTTCCTGGTGTGAGAGCATGGGCAGAGGTGATGGGATGTCTTTTGCAGCAGTCAGAGCTGGGAATGGTGGCTCTGGTGGCCCCAGAGCCAAATGTTGTGGCTGAGGGGAGGTTTGGATGTCACCTTCTTGTGTCACCAGGTGCTGACTCCTCTGTGGCTTCATCTTTTAACCCTCCTGAGCCACAGGAGATGTGTCAGGGTTCAAAAGGTGTTTTAACTTGGCTGCCTGTGCTGCCCTCAGACTGGGAGTGTAATTAGGGTTGTAATCCATGCCCTTTGTGCCCTCCCAGTCTGGCTGAACTCTGCAGCTGTAGTTTGTGATTACCAGGACTGGGATGCTCTTCCCAGCAGATTTCCCATCTGCTGTCTGCCTTGCACGATCCCAGAGGGGACAGGATGTGTTTGTCACCTGGCTGAGTGTGACAGGTCCGGACCACCGAGCCTGTGGGTGTCCCACAGTGGGATGTGTTTGCCAACTGAGAGAAGGGAGGTGGCTGTGGGGGTGGCAGAGCCCAGTGTGGGAGGGTTCCTGGCCAAAACCAGCGTGCCCATAAATAAGTAACTTCCTTGGTTGTGGTCCAGAGTGGTGTACAACAAGCAGAGAGGCTCGTGGGCTCTTTGGTTTTGCTGCTGGATCCATCTTTGATGTGCCAGCTGGTGGAGCACCTGCCTCTGCCTTGCCAGGGAGGGAGAGCAGATTCCCGTGGTGTGCCACCCTGGCATTTACCCTGCAGTGCTGGGAGAGACAGGGCCAGAATCATCCCGAGGGGTGGCTGGGGATGGCCCGTGGGAGCTGGGGGGGACTCGTGTCCTGGTGGGGCAGCTCTCCACCTGTCCTGCTCTGTGCCAGATGGAGCTGCAGATCCCTGGGGTCAGGGCAGGGATGGAGAGAGGATGTGCTGTGGTTCCACAAGTGGCTGCTTCCCTGCCCTGCTCCCTGTCCCCTCGCCCCTGGAATTCCCACCCTGGAATTTTTGAGAGCCCCCTCCAGCCCTGGCACTCGCACCCTGGGACAGAAACAACCACCCTTCCAAAAATATGGGCTGTGCTTCCCAACCCCACCTGAGACACTTCTCCATGTGCTCTAAAATACATTGCTCAACTCCAAAGGGATGAAACCCGAGGATTTTAGGGCTCTTTGCCCAGGCAGGGCTCCCTGAAAATGGGATTTCCAGGCTCACTGTGTGCTTCGAGGAATCTCCTGTCCTGGGAGAGAGGAGATCAGCAACCAGTGGTGCTGCAGCTCTCTGCTTTCCCCGTTCCTGCTTCCTGACTGCCTTTTAAAACCCTCTCCAACCCTCTGGAGTGTTTCTGGGGTCACCTCCTTGTCCTTCCGAGCGCTCGCAGGGAGTGCGTCAGCCCAAGAGCGTGATGGGAACAAATTCTGAAGAGCTTTTGATGTGAGGAGGAAAAAGGGGAATTGTCCTGCGTGGGAAGGGTCCTTGGCACTGCTACAGAGCTCGGGAAAAAAGAAATCTGCCATTTGTTTAGCGTTTCCTACCCAGTTTTCTCACATTCCTCCGACTGACTCATAAACCTGCTGCTCTGCATTTGTGGTGTTCAGCCTCAGGGCCTCACTCAGGGATGTCTTGGAGCTCTGCAGCTTCTCTGTCCCTGCTGGGACACGTGGAATTGCTCAGCAGAAAGTGCCCTGCACCTTCACGGGGTTGATCTCGGGGGGCCCCTGGTCTGTAGGGGGTTTTTTCCCTTGGAAGCAGCTGATTGCTGTTTAATTAACACTGGTTAGTGTGTTTCGGGAGGGCTGGGAAGTGTCCAGATGAGGTTTGTTCCAGGATGCTGCTCTCTGGTGTATCCCAGGGCTCGGCTGGGTTGTTCCTGGGGATTCAGCTGCTGCCCCAACAAGGTGTGGGATTATCAAGGTGTGTGCCCATAATCCCCTCTCCAGTGGCAGAAACCCACCCTTTGAAAGTTGCCCTGGATAATTTACAAGCACAAAAAGGACCTTCCTCGGGGGTCAGAACCAAATCCGTGACATTTTTACATCGGGAGGGGAGAAAAGGCAATTTCAGGCGAGGTTTTATTGAATAGAGAAACTGATAATAAACCTCCCTCCCTCCAAACGGGGCCGTTGCCGTGACAACCGACGGGCCATGCAGGGATGGATGGAAAGTGGTACCCGGAGCAGAACTGCTGCCCTTGGGGCATGTGGGGAGGGCTGGGGAACTGGAGAGGGGGGATTCAAACAGCCCAAGTGCAGCTGGAAGGGGTTGGGGAGAGAAATCCCGAGAGGATGGGATTTCTTGGGGAAAAAAGTGGTGGGAGCTTGAAGGGCTCCAGCAGAAGGACACCTGTGAGCAGGCTGAGGTGTTCATCCCACTTCCCTCTCCATCCAGGGAAGAGGAGGGTCCTGTCCTTCCTCCATCCCACAATGTGCATCGCTGGATTTTGGGGGTTTTTGTTTGGTGTATTTCTTTTCTTGCTCCCAGGAGGAGCTTTGAGGTCAAACCCAGCACTCTAAAATCATATTCCATGAAGAAGAGCAGCCACCCAAGCCCAGGTAGCTGAGAGGGTTGGGAGCTTGTCTGGGGTGTGGATTCAGTTCCCTCCTGTGAGTGAGACAGTGACACTCTTGGCTAGCAGGGCAGTGTCACTGGTGGGACTGTGACTGAATGAACCTGTCACTCACTGAGGGGGAGACTTGCCTTGTACAGCAGGGAAAGCTTTTAGGAACAGCTTTTTTCCCCAGGAATGGCTGTCAGGAAGCAGCAGGAGATGGAAAGGTGCCAGCCTGGAGCTGCCTGCCCTGCCCTGGGCATGGCAGGGACAGAGCCAGGCCCGGAGGCTCCCTGAGAGGGAAGGCAGCTTTTCCCTGGCTCTCGTTTTTACAACCTTTATTCATGTTTAGACCTCCTGGTTTCTGCTCCAGAGACTGGAATTGCAGAGCTGGGTGAGCTGGAGGTCTTGTCTGTGTCTGCACCCCTGCAGGACCAGGTCACTGGGGACTTTGGGATGGAAAATAAAGGCTGGAAGTGGAGCAGGGAGAGCTCCTTCCTTGCAGGAGGAAACTGCAGGTCTCCTGGGGGCACGTTGGGGAATGTGGCAGCTGCTCCTGGTCATTATTTCATAGCCTGCAGGCCTTGTGTGACAGCCTTCACCTCTGTCCCCGTGTCCTCTTTGGTCACCTGCCTTGGAGAGGGAACCTTTGTACTCCCTGGCTTTAGGGAAGGCATTTGTGGGGTGGCTGGATCTCCTGCAGAGGCAGGAGCTGTCACTTAGCCAGGCAGGAGGCTGAGCAGATGGTGACCTGTTTTTGCCACTGAAAGAATGGGGTTGGAAAGGCACTGTTGAAGTGAGGACATGGGGAAGATGCTGCCTGGCAGGGCCTGGGATAAACAAGGATTCATTTCAGCCAGCCCAGGACCTTTTGCCATGCTCAGGGTGAGGAGGTGATGGTTGAAAATGTGAACCCTTTGTTTTTAAACCTTGGAATTATGTTTTATGTCTTTAAAAGATGTCTGAGACAGGATGGGAAGAGTTTGTCCATCATGTGTCTAATCTCCAGCTGTTCCCACCAGGAACTCCAGGAGAAGTGACCCTTGGTGAGCCAGACCCCAAGTTAATATTTCAGCCTGATCCCTGGAAAAGATTTGCCCAAAACAG
>JAXCLP010000063.1:4182528-4202038 GCA_035584035.1 Lepidocolaptes lacrymiger | reverse complement strand
GGAGAAGTGACCCTTGGTGAGCCAGACCCCAAGTTAATATTTCAGCCTGATCCCTGGAAAAGATTTGCCCAAAACAGAAGAGGTGAGGATATTTTCCTTTTCCCTCTTTCGTTTTCCTGTGTGCAGTTAACTCTGGTAAGCTGGTTCCCTGTTGTGCATATAAACATGTGTTTCTTCTCGGGGTGTTGTTGATTTCTTGGCCTCAGGAGCTTCTTCTGGGACATTGGCCACGTTTGGCTCGTGTTGAGTGAAGAAGTGTTAGAGCTTTGTGGGGGAATTGGGGTCAGAGCTGGGTCCCTGCTCAGGTTCAACTCCTGCCTTGGAGAGAACTTCATCACAGGCAGGTTTTGCTGGAGCAGAAGGTGCCTGAGGCAGGGCTGGATGCCCCTGGCAGGAGAATCCCAAACTCACCTGAGATGTGGAGCTGGGAAGTGCTGGATGAGTTTCCCTGGGAGGGATTTGCTGATTGTGAAGCATTTTTGGGTACTTTGTCCCTTGCAGTGTCACACATGGCTGTCACCCCCCAACAGGAATATGAAGTAACAGAGAAAGGTTTTTTGGGACTTTTTTCAGGTTGCCCAGAGAATTTGGGGACTCTCAATCCCTGGAAGTGTTCCAGGCCAGGTTGGACAGGGCTTGGAACAACCTGGGATAGTGGAAGGTGCCCCTGCCCAGGGCAGGGGGTGGAACTGGATGGTCTTTAAGGTCCTTTCCAACCCAAACCATTCCAAGAGTCTATCCTGGGAATTCTGCCCCCAGAGAATGACCCTGATCCCACATAAGCAGAGGGGTGGAAGGACTCATGGTCCAGCAGCTGGAGAACCCCTGGCACAGCTCCCAGGAAATCCCAGCTCTGCTGGAACCAGCCTGGCCAGGGCATGGATGGCCCTGTTTATAACCTGGCCAGGTATTTGGGAGGTATTGATGGGAGGGAGGGAGGGTTTCTAGGTCTGGGGAAACAGGAACACACCTGGAATGGTCTGATGGAAAAGGGGGATGTGCAGGGAGACACCAGGAGGAGAGGCTGAGGAGGGTTATGGGAATTAGGACAAGGGATACAGGGAGGCAGATGAGTCACTGGGAGATTAGGTAAATCTCAGCAGGATTATTGCAAGGGAAAATCCTGCAGATGTTGGATCTCCACAGCTTGAGGAGTCACCTTGAAAGGGGAACTTTCCAGGGCACCGACCTTGGTTTAACAGGGATTTGAGTGTAAAACCCTGGCTTGTTCTGGCTTTGGGGATCCATCCCTTTGTAAAGGAGACCCAAACCCTTGCACAGGTGGTGGGGCAGGGCAGGTGGCACAGGACACAGGTCAGTGGTGGCCTCTGGGTGGGACATCAGGGGTCTGGGCAGCCTGGCTGTCCTCGGACACTCCACTGACTGGCTGTGGAATGCTGCTCTGAGCCTGCTGGGTGGAATTTCCCAGTGGGATTCCCCTCTCTGGCAGCACCATCAGCAACCAGGAATGGTGGAAGTGACACCCTGGGGACTGAGTGCTCCTGGCTGTGCTCCAGGGCATGTGGCACTGTCACCTCGTGTGTCCCAGTGACAAACACACCGTGTGTGTGACCCACCCTGTGCAGGAGGATCCCTTTTCCATGGGGTCAGTCCCTGCTCAGGGTGGGCTTGGAGCAGGATTGATGGGATGGGAAAGGTGGCTCAGAGAGCCCAGGTGGCCCAGGTTTGTCACCCTGTGAGCCTGGGGCAAGGGGACAAGGAGCTGCCACCACCCAGCCCTCCCTTAACCAGGGTGGCTGTGTCACCCTGGCAGGGGTACAGGGGAGTTGTGCCATTTATCTGGGCTATGTGACAGTGGGGAAACACTCCCAAATTCCTGGCACTGCTCCCACAGGGGCCCTTGCACCTGGCCCTGGGCAGGTGACCTTCATTTTATTTCCAGCCCCAGCTCTGCAATTCCCCAGGGAGCAGATGAGCAGCAGCCCTGGCCTGGAGTGCAGTGCCTGGGCTCTCTATAAATAGATTAGTCCTTAATCCTAAAAAGATAAACCAGTGCTGCCACTCAGGCAGATTAAGTGATACTGGGGGGAATTTTCCAGCCTGTGGAGCGAGCTGATGAGCATTCCCTGCTGTCCCATGGAGCCTTTGCTCCTTCCCCACAGCATCCACTTTGGATTTTGGGGTGCAATTAGGATAAAGTGGTGCTCCCAGATGGCACAGCTCCTGTCCCCAGGTGTGGGGGACATGGCTCTGCTGTCACATGCAGCAATGCTCAGGAATGGGGGGGGATCCTGCCCTGGAAAGGTGTGAAAGGATGTGTATCCACAGCAGATAAAAGCCAGCCTTTTGTGTTTGCTGCCTCCAAACACTGCGACACAACCAGAGGTTTCACTTCAACAACCTCAGAATTGAGCAGAGAGATGATTTCTCTTTGATTTCTTCTTTTCTCCCTGTGCCTTTTCCCCCCAGCTGGTGTCACCCTGGGAGGGCTGTGCTGGCTTTAAAGACAGACTCGAGTTAATTGCGGGTCGGCCCCTTCGTTAGGCACATTAGGGTGAGGAATGGGATGGTTAAGGAAGCAGGAATTGTAATAATGACACCCACAGCGTGGTTTGCCAGGTGATGGGCTGAATCTCCCTCTGTTTTCAGCCAGTGCAGGTAGGAAAGAACCACCTTGTGCAACACGAGGTCATTCTGTGCCTCTAATGAGACGGCGGCGGCGCTGAGGTGTTGAGGGGGTTGTCTGCACGTCGTGTTTTGAGGCTGATTTCAGGCAGAACATGCTTTTCCTCTGTTATCCACATTGATATGAGCAGGAGAGAGGCTTGGGGGAGGCAAGGAGCAATTTTTAAGTGGATGCTGAGGCTCAAACATGTGAGGTGGGAGTGCCCTGACTCTGTGCATCCCTCTGGTTACTGGAAGGGGCTGAGGCTGTTTGGGCTGCTCTCCTCTAAGGTGGAAAGTGCACAAAGGAACAGGAGGCATCCCCTGAGGAAGCCTTGGAGTCTGTCCATCAGCCTTTTCCCTGTGAAAAAAGTTGAATTAAGGGCACAAGCTCTGCCAGGCATGGCGAGGAGAGGGTGATGTGGTTCGTGGGTGAGAATGGTGGGGAATGTGCTGCTGTTTCCATGAGCTGGATGCAGTTACCAGGCAAAACCTCACTCCTGGTGCCTCTGGCTTGGCTGTGCAGGCAGTGAAGCCCCTGTTTGGGATGTGGCTGCTGTGCTGGCACAGGGAACGAGCTGTTCTGAGCCACCACAAACCCCCTGGCTGTTTCCTTTGACTCACCTGGAGCCTCCAGCTGCCTCCCCTTGGAGGATGAGGCAAAGCTGCTGTGCCTGTGCCACATTCCCCTCCCTGGGAATCCCAGCTGGGATCTGCAGAGGGGGCAGATGGACCCCTGCCCAGGGGGAGGGGGCTCAGCTCAAGCCACGAAAGGAGGGGGTTTCCTACGTGTGAGATTTTCCCCTTGTCTGGAAAAGGTCTCCTGGCAGCTTGTTAAGAGCATTTCACTTCCCCGTGTTTGTTTCTGGTCTGGGAAATGCGAAACATGTGCCCCCAGCCTGCAGGAAGGCCACTTTTTAAAGGTTAGAAGTAAATAATAGAGATTAATAGCAATAACAGTCTTGGTATCGTGTTGCAAACATAGGCCTTGAGTAAATCTGAAGGTTATCAAAGAAATAATTACGATAATCTCGTGTATTTTTCCTCCTTTGGGTTTTAGAGCTGGTTTTAAAGGGATTTCTAAGAAGGCTTTGCCCTGTGGATGCAGGGAAGGGTCTCCCTGAGGCTGTGGGGATTATTTGGGGAGCACAGGGCAGCCAAAGGGGCTCCTTCAAAGGCTCTGCCCTTCTGTGCTGAGGAGATCCTGGAGAAGTGATGGGAGCAGAGGAGAAGGCCAGTCCTTGGCCATCCTGCCTTTTCCAGGTGCCTGGGGGATGAAGGCTCAACCCTGGGGTTGGGTGTTTGCTCAGGGGGGGCTTTGCACAAGGTCAGGAATCACATGGAGGGCTTGGGGCCCATCCCAGGTCGTGCCCAGGTACTGATGGAAGGGGGCAGGATGTTTTCTGGTCACTCAGCTTTTTGCAGCAGCTGAAGAATAACTATTGAATGTTTCCCCAGGAGGGCAGGAAAATCCTCTGTATTGACCAGGTGAGCCCAGCCTTGCTGCAAAGGCACCTTCTGTACCCACTGGAGAACAGCAGACTGCTGAGAGGAAGGGGGTTTAAATGTTAATTACACATGGCACGGGCTCAGGGTGAGGTTTGGGGCTTTAAATGGAGGTTTTTTCGATGATGGGTTTAGTGCAGTGACACCAGATCGAGGTGGATTTGCTGACTGGTGCAGTGTGACACAGCCCTGAAGGTTTTAACTCTGCCACTGAGCACAAAGCACTTTTCTGGCCCTTCTCCCACCTGGAATTGGTTTAGATTAAAATCTTGCTATGAGTAGAAAAAAAAAAGGATATTCCCAATGCTGGGCACTGTGCCCAGTCCTTGTGGGGTTTCAGAGAATCCCAAAATGGTTTGTGTTGGAAGGAACCATAAAACTCATTGTCCCACCCTCTGCCTTGGGCAGGGACACCTTCCACTAGACCAGATTGCTCCAAACCCTGTCCAGCCTGGCCTTGGACACTTCCAGGGATCCAGGGGCTTCTCTGGGTTGGCAGGGCTGGAGTGGAAGGATCCCTGAATCCATCCTGCTGGGACAGTCACCAGGTGCCCCATCCCACACCTTCCATGGCAGGGGAACGTGGCCACCAGCCCTGGGAACGGCAGCATTTTGCTGCCCTCTAGTGAGGTCTGGCAGCCGGGACCCTTTGGGGTCCCCAGAGCACCCACCCCTCCCTTTGGGGACCCCAGGACATGTCACATCCCTGCAGGATGGTGGCACTTTGTGGTGGGAGCTGTCCCTGAGTGGCAGCTCCATGTCCCACTGCAGGACAAGCCACCAGCTTTAATTGCTCTGTGCCCCCCTTCCCAGAGCTGGTGGGACCCCACCTTGTGTCCCTGCCATGCCCTGGGCCGCAGGGGGCTGTCCCCAAAGTGTCACCTCCTGCCACCCCTTTCCTTTGGGATCTGCTCTTGGCTGAGCAGTGAGGAGACATTCACCCTGACCGTGCCCGGGCAGCTGCTGCTGCGTGTAAATAATACAAATTAATTAAAAGGAAAATCAAATCTAGTCTCCTTTATAATTAGATAATCTACAAGCCCCTGGTATAATTAATTATGTTAATAGGGCTGCCTGCTCTGCGAGGGCACAGCAGGTCCTGGCACGGGGTTGGGAGGGGAGGGAATGTGGGGTGAGTGGCTGGGGGTGCTGAGCTCTGCTCCCTGCAGTGTGGATGGGG
The DNA here is from genome assembly GCA_035584035.1 of Lepidocolaptes lacrymiger. NCBI lineage: Eukaryota > Metazoa > Chordata > Aves > Passeriformes > Dendrocolaptidae > Lepidocolaptes > Lepidocolaptes lacrymiger. The sequence continues at coordinate 4,196,727 of JAXCLP010000063.1, read as the reverse complement.
CTGGATCCCTGTCCCTGGCATGGCCACTGGTGTCCTTGTCCCCCTGCCTGGCTGTGCAGACACAGCCCTGCCCACCTGTGTCTGGGATGCTCATCCCCACCCCAGTGGATCTCTGCTGAGGGAGTTTTCCACCCATGAGTTTGGGTTCCCCCAAGCCCAGACTCACCCAGGGGCCTTTGCTGCTGGTCCCAGTGCTCCACACCAGCTCTCCTCTGTGTCCTGGGCTGGGAGACCCCCAGGATGTTGAGCCCTCCTGCCCATCTCCATAGTGGTGTTTGCAGCCAGCCCAAGGGCTTTCTGTAAGCATCCCTGTTCTGGGCTGCAGGTATCCTTGTCTTGGGGGCAGAACATTCCCATCCTGGGGTGAAGAATATCCCTGCCTTGGGGCATGGAGCATCCTGGTCCCAAAGTGTGAAACATCCCTGTCCCAGGGCTCAGAGTGTCCTTGTCCCTGCCTTGCAGTGTGGGGCATCATTGTCCTCACTGTCCTGGGGTCCAGAGCATCCGTGTCCTGGGATGTGGAGCATCCCTGACCCTGGAATGCAGAACATCCTTGTCCTGAGGTTCAGAGCATCCTTGTCCTGGGATGTGGAACTTCCCTGACCCTGGAATGCAGAGCATCCTTGTCCTGGGGTTTGGAACATTCCTATCCTGGAGTCCAGAGCATCCCTGACCCTGCAGTGCAGAGCATCCCTGTCCTGGGGTTCAGAGCATCCTTGTCCTGGGATGTGGAGCATCCCTGACCCTGGAATGCAGACCATCCTTGTCCTGGGGTTCAGAGCATCCTTGTCCTGCGATGTGGAGCTTCCCTGACCCTGAAATACAAAGCATCTTTGTCCTGGGGTTCAGAGCATCCTTCTCCAGGGGTCCAGAGCATCCTTGTTCTGGGATCTGGAGCATCCCTGACCTTGGAATGCAGAACATCCTTTTCCTGAGGTTCAGAGCATCCCTATCCTGGAGTCCAGAGCATCCCTGACCCTGCAGTGCAGAGCCAGCCCAGGGCTGTGCCAGGCAGGCAGTGGCTGTGTCCGTGGGCTGCTGGCAGAGCTGCCCGTTGTGGGCAGCTCCGTCCTGGGAGGAGGATTTCCCTGGAGGAGGGAGGATTTCCCCGGGAGGAGGATTTCCTGGCAGCAGCTTCACTGCGGCAGAGGGCAGCAGCAGGCTTGGCACGGCGGTGCCCGCTGTGCCTGCCCGGGGTGCAGAGCCAGCACCCCGCAGTGCAGTGGGGTTTGGGTGCTGTGCCAACTGTGGCACATGGGGTGGGCACCCCCAGATGTGCCGGGGTTTGTATTTCCGAAGGTTGTGCCCGGGGGGTTTGTGGCAGGTGAGTAATTCAGGTGAGGGTGAAGCATTCCAGGAGCACATCTGTGGCAGGATGGGGGGATGAGGTTCCCTCTGCTCCCCCTTGGGGGTCTGATCCATCCTCTCCTGCCCAGGGAGAGACGTGGGCACAGCAGGGACAGGGATGGCATGGCTGGGATGGGATAGCCACGATGGGCTTTGGGGTTTTCCCAGCCAGCCCTCCTGCTCTGCCATGCTCCTGGCACTCCATGCCTGCCTGTGCCAGCCAGGAAAGGACCTGGCACAGCTTTTTCATCCCGTTTGATGGTCTTTTATCCCTCAGGGACACACAAGGAAGGGCAAGGACATGGACATCAAATACTTGTGGATAGCGAGGGCTGAGCTGGGAAATCCTTCCCCTGGAGAGCAGCTGGGAAGGTCCTGTCCTTCCCAGGGAAGAAAACACACCATGCTGTGGGGCGTGGGTGGCTGTCACCATCCCTGTCACCTGTGGGGCCCTGGGGGATGGCAGTGGCATTTCTGACCTCCTGGAAGGACCAAAGAGCTCCCCTGGGAAAGGGATTCTCGCTGACATCCTGGTGTGACAGGCAATGAACGAGGCAGGGCTGGGGCTGCAGGAGGATGGAGCCTTTTCCCAGCACACGATTGGAGGCTCCCACTGTGAGTCCGGGTGTTCAACAGCTGCTGTCAGTCAGGATTAGGGCTGGCACTGCCAGCCTGACACGGGAGGAGATGTTGTCAGGAACCCTCACAGGGCAGGCCAGCAGTGAGTTTGTCTTCCCAGGGATACAAATCCATCATCCCCTGGGAAGTGCCTGGTGGTTCATCACAGCCTGGCTGCAGGTACAGGGCTGCTGGGGCAGGGATGGGCACACACGGGGTGTGTACACACCTGTGTGGGCATGTGGTGCATGTGTACATGTGTGTACAGGCATGTATGACCTGCGTACACACCTGTATGGGATGTATGACCTGTGCACACACCTGTATGGGCATGTATGACCTGTACACACCTGTACAGGCACACACAACCTGTGCACACACCTGTGTGGGCATGTATGACCCATGTACATACCTGTACAGGCATGCACAGGCTGTACACACACCTAAACATACATGTATACCCTGTGCACACACCTGTACAGGCACACACATGCCCTGTGCACACACCTGTACATGCATACATGTCCTTTGCTCACACCTGTACATACATACATGTCCTGTGCACACACCTGTGCATACATACATGCCCTCTGCACACACCTGTACACACATGTAGGCCCTGTGCACACACCTGAACAGGTGACAGGCAGCTGTGTCCGCCCTGTCCCTGCTCTCTCTCTGAGCTTCACACAATCCTCAGGCATTCCGGGAACCTGGAGCAGAGAAAGCCCTGGGGACACCTTGAATTAAAGGGTAATTGTTCCATATTTTCCAGCTGCCTTTAAATAAAATAATCCAAATAACCCCCTCGGAGCCCGGCCTTTGCGCCAGCCTCCGGGAGATTTCACACGGGGACTTTATAGCCCAAAACTCCATAAAACGGAGCCGGAATTACCTCGTTCTCCTTGGAAACAATTACAGTTTTTATCTGTGGATATTAAAGGGGATGATTGTTCGGTGTAGTTAAATCTTTTCCTTTTTTATATGATTTAATCTCTATGGATCTGGGTGAGTGGGTGTGAGGCTGCTCTGCCATCCGTGCTGAACACTGACGGGGCTCCTGGAATAGGGAGAAGGATTTGGGGGGAATTTGGGGGAATTTGGGGATGTGTGGCTGCAACAAGGAGCCAGAAACCTTCCCAGCTTCCCTTGTCACAGTGGGAGAAAGAGCTGGGATAAAGTTTTAGGAGTAAGAAGGATCCTGGTGTGGCCACCTTGGCTGCATCCCACTCCTGCTGCCGCAGCTCTAATCCCAGGTAATTGGATTTACAGGGAGCGCTGTATCCAATTACACAACCCTAATTAACAGCCCGAAGTTACAAGTGCGATGTGTCTTGCTTTCAGCAATTATGATTAATTTTTCCAGGATACACACGCAGCCCTTGATTACAGGATCTGCGGGCAGCGGGAGCGGAATGCTGATAATTGAGCCATCAGCGAGGAGGAGGAGGCACCGCACGGGGTGATGGTCACAGCCCTGCAACTCCAGGGCCCTGCCGGTTCCTCCCGCGGTGGCACCACCTTCCTGCTGCTTTTGGGAAGACAGGCGGGGATGTGGGAGCATCACTGCTGTCCCCACGCGTGGGGATGTGTCACTGCTCCGTTCATGGAGTGTTGAATCTGGGGATGCATCACCAGCAGGTCAGGAAGGGGATTCTCTCCCCCTGCAGTGCTGGGACCCCCAGCATGAGGAGGACGTGGAGCTGCTGGAGTGAGAAGGTCACAGAGATGCTCCTGGAGTGCCTCTACTCTGAAGACAGGCTGGGAGAGCTGGGGCTGCTCAGCCTGGAGAGCAGAAGGCTCCATGGAGACCCCTCCTCCGTGCTGCTCTGTGCCTTATTGCTGTTTGCTGTTCCTTATTATTGTGTTCCCAAGCAGCCACAAGTTCCCAGTTTGGGATGTTAATCCAGCACAAGCCAGAGGCTTATCCAAATAGGGAATCTTCCTTGGTGAGTTTGAAACTAAACTTGATAAATCCTTCATAAAAGAAAAAGGGCTTTCATCTGTGAAGGGTCCGTGGAGGAACTGATGAGGGATAAGCTGTGGTGCTGCACATCTTCATTTGCTCAGGGATTCTCCCCAGGAGCTCCTGCTGCACATTGACTCTTCCTCCTGCTGTGTTTTTTCCTGCTGGTGGTGAGATCCCAGCCTGGGCATCAGCCCCAGGGCCGTGCTCCTGGCTTTGGTGTCCCACATGGTTTTGGGGCTGGCAGGACCTTGGGGATGTGTTGATGAGCCCTGTCCTCCCTCTGCACCCTTGGGTTGTCCTTGGGAGCATCCTGGTGGCTTTTTGCCTCCTGCCAGCGTGCCAAGCAGGGACATCTGCCCATGTCCCTGCCAGCTACCCTCCTGCCCAGCCTGAGCCCTCTGTCCCCTCCACCTCTGCTTGGACTGCCCGGATTTGGGAGCGACAGGATGGGGCCAAGTGTGGTGACAGGGACATTTCTTGGCTGCTGTGGTGGCCAGGGACAGGGGTGGCTCCCGTTGCCCTTTTCTGCATCCCCCGATGCCCAGCTCTGCCCAGGCCATGGGGAAGCTCCAGATGGAGCACTCCGAGCCACATCCTCAGCCTCTCCACCTTTCTTTCCCAGCTTTTGCTCCCTTTCTCCTCCCCCCAGTCCCCCCCAGCTCCTCCGGTGCTCACGCAGGGCTTTGATCTCTGGAAAGCCCCTTCCTCACTCCGAACCCTTATTAAAATAGATGAGGCTCCCTTTGATCGCCGCGGTGCTCCCAGGACCTTTCCCTCTGCCTTTCATCCCTGTGCTGCCGAGACCCGGAGCTTCTGGGGCTGCTCCTCACTGGCCAGGGAAAGGCTGGGGGATCCACGGGGGTGGAGCAGGGCTGTGGTGTGTCCCCACCGAGGGATTTTGGGGTGCCTGGCAAGGACCTGGGCTCATGGAGATGTGGGAACGCTGGGGAAAACAAAGGGAAGGAGAAGGTGAAGATAAAAACAGTCCTGGGAATAAAAGAAAAAGGGTTGGAAAGCAAAGGAGAAGGCAGCAAGGGTAGCTGCCCCCCTGGGCAAAGCTGGAGCTTGTTAGACCTTTCGAGCGACGTGCCTGAATTTGATAAAATAGGAATAATTAATCCTCTCCCCTCCTCATGGATTGATTGGGCTCTCTGTGCACTCCCTGCTCCGTGTGGGGCTGCGGGGTGGGAAATGGGGAGATGGGTGGGGGCCCAGGGAGGGGAGTGTGGGATGCCGGGATTGGGATGCAGGTTGTAGGGATGTGGGACACGGGGATGCAGCTGCAAGGATGTGGGGATAGAGATTCAGGGAGTGGGGCTGTGGGGATGCAGGGATTGGGATGCAGGGTGTGGAGATGTTCTGGGGGCATTCCCAAGGGGAAGGGGTCCCAGAAGGTGACAGCCAGGGCATCCTACAGGGCACCCTGGGGGGCACCGAGGGCCAGATGTGGCTCCTGCCCTTTCCCACTCATCCAGCTCCATCCCCACAGGAGCCAGCCCGGTCTGCAGGGAGCTGGAGAGCCAGCGCTCCCTGAGCAAATATTTGTCCAGGCTGCTAAAATGAGGAGAGTTCTGCTAATTAACTTGCCCCGCGTGCCATGGCCCTGCCACAGGCACAGCTGCTGCTGTCCCGGTGGGGACTGTCCCCAAAACCTGGTGCTCTGCATGTGACATCTGGTGACATCTGCCCTCTTGGGTGAGCAGCAGCACGGAGGATGGCACCGTGTCACCGAGGGTCACACCGTGCCACCGAGGATGGCACTGTGCCACCGGGGATGTCGCATGACCCCTCAATCCCACCAAGGCCCCTCCCTCTCACCGTGGTCCCAGTTGGCAGAGCCTTCGCTGAGCCCTTAATAAGACGTGATTCACACACTGCGCTTAATTAGCAATTCAGTTAACGGTTTGTAATTCAGGCACGACCCTGATTGCATCCGAATGCTACTTTATTTCTTCTCTGCCGCTTGCATTCTGAGCACTAATTATGCCTCTTTGGATGCTAATTGCTTCCCAGCCCTCTGCCGCCGTCTTTCCTGGGCAACATTTATTTTTCATGCGTCCATGTGTTTAAACTAAGAAAAGCCGGGAGGGAGATGGGAGGAGGGAGCCGCGTCGGTCCAAGGCTTTTCCCAGGATCAAACATGCCAGGAAGGTGAGCTGGGACGTGCGAGCGCTGCCAGCGGGGCGGAGTGAGCGTGGGAAAGAGCCAGGCTGCCTTCTCCTCTTCCTCCTGCTCCTCCTCCTCCTCTTCCTCGGCATCAAACCCTTCTGTGCCGCCCAGGCTCGTCTCCTTCTCCCTGGCATGGCCGGGATGGGGGTCCCGGCGCCGGCAGCGATGATGCTTTGTCACCAAGGACAGGTGCTCCCTGCGGGCTCTTGGTCCCCTTGGGACATTCCAGAGGGGATGGAAAAACCAGCCGTGGGAAGGGTTCAGGCTGGGATAGGGATGAAGCCTTGGGGGGCTCAGATTGGGGTGCTGGGATAGGGATGGTCCTTGGGGGGCTCAGGTTGGGGCAATGGGATAAGGATGAAGCCTTGGGGGGTTCAGGCTGGGGCACTGGGATAGGGATGATCCTTGGGGGGCTCAGTTTGGGGTAATGGGATAGGGATGATCCTTGCGGGGCTCAGGTTGGGGCAGACTGGAGATGCCCATGGATGTTAACAGAGCCACCTGGGCACATGGAAGAGCCTCCCCTGCTTTGTGCCAGCTGGGAAAGGTCCTGGCCCCTTCATTTCCCACACAAGTCCCTGGGCTCCCCATCCCCAGGAGATGTTGCACAAAGGGCTTAAATATTCCCCAACTCCCACCCCTTCCCCAGGAAATCCCCCAGAGGGTGGGACCCCACATGTGCCCAGCAGCCCCAGTTGTGGGCACCGGGGGCTCCAGTGGCACCGATGGGGCTGGGGAGGTGGCTTTGGGGGCTCTGTTGGAGCCCAGGCTGGTGGCAGATGTCACCCCAGGGCACACACAGGACCCTGTCCCACCCAGCCCCGCGGGTGCTGACACGGAGCCAGGGCACTGGGAGTCGGCTTTTATGGCCCTCGGTAATGACTGTATCATTAACAGGGATTTAATTAGCTGAGCCACTCTCGGTAATGGCATCGTGGTTGAGAGGACGTGCAGTGCATGAGAGGTGTCGGGGCCAGCCAGCCAGCCCTGTGCCCTGCCTGTGCCCTGCATTCCCACGGTGCCAGGCTGGCACTGCCCCGCTCCGTGCCTCAGTTTCCCCAGCCCTGGGCATGGCCCTGCATGGCAGCACATTCCGGTGGCAGGGCCAGCTGGTGCTCGGGGATGTTTTTGGGACACGCAGGATGGTGGTGGCAGTGACTGCCCAAGGTCACACCTCCAGGGGAGCCCCTGGTGCCCGTGGCTCCCTCCTGCCACCCCCTGGGTGCTCCCAGCACCTCACAGATGAGGGGGAAATGGAAATATCCATGTTTTCCTGCCTCTCCTGGCACTGTGTGCACCTGCCATGGCACAGGAGGGTGAGGGTCGCCAGTGCCAGTGCTGGAGGAGCTGATTCCCCAGCCAAACCTCTTGGCATTAGCATTTTGCCTGGTGTTTCATGAATAGGTAATGGGCAGAACCCACGGAAGGGTCTCGAAGTACCTTGGAAAGCAACCATGAATATTCATCTGCTGGGGAGATGTGGACAGGGACAGGCGGATTGGCAGCTGTCAGTCTGCCAGCCCTGGGCATCCCTGGGGGAAGGATGTGCCTGGCACCGGGCCGGGGTCCTGCTGGGCACCAAACTGCTGGCTGTGCAGTGCAGGAGCTCAGCACCGACCCCCAGGCAGCGGGATTGGGGGCTGGGAGCTGGGATTTGGGGCTGGGAACGGGGATTTCGGGGCTGGGAACTGGGATTTAGGGGCTGGGACCGGGGATTTAGGGGCTGGGAACTGGGATTCGGGGCTGGGGGCTGGGATTTTGGGGCTGGGGGCTGGGATTTTGGGGCTGGGAGCTGGGATTTTGGGGCTGGGGGCTGGGCTTTGGGGCTGGGATTTGGGGGCTGGGGGCTGGGGTTTGGAGCTGGGGGCTGGGCTTCGGGGGCTGGGCTTTGGGGCTGGGGGCTGGGATTTGGGGCTGGGGGCTGGGATTTGGGGGCTGGGAGCTGGGGCCCAACTGGGGCTGGTCTGGAGCCCAACACCTGGCTCTGAGTGCAGACACCCCCACCCGTGGTGGGAAGGATGGACACCCCAGCCATCGGAGGGTTAACTCCTGGCTGGGGTGGGAGGTGGGAGATGCTGCCTCTTGATTAGTGTCTGCATTGCGGGACATTAATGCAAAGTGTTATTAAGCCGTTGTTTCCCAGGGCTGAATGCCGGGATGCTCCCGACAAAACCCTTTCCCATCCTCTCCAGCGCTGCCTTCGGGCTCATCCCAAAGGTTTGGAGCTGGGCTGGGCAAGAGCCGCCTGCACCTGCGAGCCTCACACCAGGACCGATTGACGCAATCGTGTTTATTTATTTAAAATATTTGGCAGCGGGCGAGGGAGCGCAGCAATGTAAGAGCCTATTTGCGCTGGATTCCTGCGGAATGGCCCCGCCACCCTGGCAGCCACTCGCCAATTAAATATCCATCAGTAACAAGGAAAACAAACTCACGGATCCCTAACGCTCCATATTAAAAGTTAATAATAGAGCCGGCACCTGCAGCAAGAGAGGCGAATTAAGAGCGGCACTTGGAGTAACGCAGTAAACGGAGGAGGGAGCAATTAACAACCATAAAAAGATGAAGAGAAACAATTAGGAGGGGGCTGAGCACGGGCACGTGCACATGGGAGCACACGAGCCCCGGGGATGTGCAGAGCTGTGCCTGTGGGGGTGACAATCCGTGGAATTGTGGATTAATTTGGGATGGGAGGCATTTAAAGCTCTTCTCATTCCAACCCCCTGCCATGGGCAGGGACACCTTCCAATATCCCTGGTTGCTCCAAGTCCCATCCAGCCTGGCCTTGGACAGTTCCAGGGATCCAGGGGCAGCCACAGCTTCTCTGGGCAACCTGTGCCAGGGCCTGCCCACCCTCCCAGGGAAGGATTTATTCCCAATATCCCATCTCTCCCTGCCCTCTGGCAGTGGGAAGCCATTCCCCATGTCCTGACACTCCAGGCCTCTGTAAATAATCTCTCTCCATCTTTCTTGTTGGTTCCTTCAGGTTCTGGAAGGCCACAATTAGGTCACCCTGAAGCTTCTCTTCTCCAGGCTGAACAATCCCAAAATTCCCTGAGCCTTTCTTCCCAGCAGAGCTGCCCCATCCCTCTTGGGATCATCGTGGTGCCTCCTCTGGACCCACTTCCAGCAGCTCTGCAGGTGGGTCCCACTGCCTTTCCCACCATGCCAGGAGCTTCTGGGATGCTCTTGGGATAAATCCTGCCCCTTCCCAGCCCATCCTTCCCCCTTGGCTTCCCCATCCTGACCCCCTGAGGTGTCCCCAGCCCCCTTAGGGGTGACACAGGCAGCTCCAGCTCACTCCTACCACTCCCTCCCTGCCTGTATCGATCTGATATATTAAGCTATTAAATTATTTTGCTGTTTCAGAGCCTGGTCAATAAACACTGAAGCCTTTGCAGAAATGACCTTTCCTGTGGGCGGCTCGAAAGCTGCGTCTCATTGAGCGGTGTGGGGCTGCTCCTCTGCCCCTCCTGCCCTGGGGGATGTTGGTTTTTTGGAAAAATGGGCAGCCAAGGCTGGGTTTGCAGCTCCAGGTTGGCTGGTGGGATCAGGCAGGGCTGGGGATGCTGCCCTGGGGTGTGACAGGAGCTGGTGGTGGCACTTGGGGAGTGACAATCCCCGGGCGTTCTGTGCCTGGGAAAATACATCAAGCTGGGAGAATGAAAAGAGGGTTGTTTTGCTGCATTAATTTTAAAACAGGGGCAGGAGGAGGAGGAGGAGAAGGGGGAGCCTGTTCTGGTGTTTGCACCATGGCCCAGTTTCCCAGTGTTTTGCCCCATTTTGGGGTCTGGACCACTCCAGGTCCCAGCCATGGTATAGGAACAGCCTGAGTGCCCCATCAGGGAAACTGAGGCACAGGGGAAGGGGATCTCCTTCCTTTGGGAGCAACTTTGAGGGTTTAAGGGATCTGCTGTGGCTTTGGGAAGCACTCCCAGGAAATCAAACCCACACTCCAGCCCACCCCCATCAAAGAGGGGGATGTTTGTTGGGTGGGTGTTGTAAACCTGTGCTAAATCCAGGCTGGGAGAGGAGATTTGAGAGGTGCTGAGGACACCGGGCTGAGCAGGGGTTTGATTTTCCAGCAGTTATTTTGAAATGCAGGGGGTTGGTTTTGGTTTTTTTTGTGGTTTGTTTTTTTGAGGTTTTTTTTTTTCCTTTCTTTTAAATTGGTTATATCACAGTCCAAAAGGGAGAGCTGATATCTCTGAATATGCAGCAGAAGCATTCCTTGCAGGCTTTAAACAGAAAGTAAAATGTTTTAACTGTTACAATAGAATATTATTAGAAGGGCACCGGCAGGACGGAGACTTGCTGCTGGCAGAGCAATGAAAGGAGAATAAAATCCAGCCCTGAAAGCTCAAAGCCAAACGGTCGCTTCCAAGCCCTGACTTCTTCCATTAGATATATTTTTGGAAAGCAAAAAAATTTCCATTTTTGAGCGTTTTTTTTGCTCTGGCCAATTACTAAACCCCCTGATTTTGGAGAAGTCAGGCTCTTGGGGGGGAGTTGGTTAAAATAAACCCTGTTTGCTCCAGCTTCCCCCCCAGCCCATCGGTGTGTCCATCCCAGACCCTGCCAGCTTGGGGGGGATCAGCTTATTAATAAACTTAATGAGATGAGTAACATTGGTGGCTAATAAAATGGGAGCAATCTCCCATATTTCACGGCTGGAGTCGGAATTACTGTGTCTCACCACCACTTACAGCCCCTGTAAAGCTTTATATCTCCAAAACGCTGTAATGTCATTAGCGACTAATTGATTTTTTGCAACATCTTGGCCAGATAGCGGAGCGGGAGCCTCGTTTTGCAGCGAGACAAATGGACTGACCACAGGGCTGAGCTGGTGCCCGGCATTCCCAGCAGCCCAAGGCACGCTGGGCACCCCTCGCTGGCTCCCGGAGGGGAATATTTCCAACATTTCCCCCCTTTTCCTTGGATTTCTCCATCGTGGCTCTGCTACCTGTTGGGAGATGGTCCAGGAGGGGTGGGAGGGGTGTTGGCTTTTGATTTCTGAGGCTGCAAAGGAGAACCAGGAGCACCTGGATCTCTGGATTGTGATCTCATCCATGCTCTGCATGCCCAAAATCCAGAGCAATCTTTGGGATATCCCAGCTCAGGGAGCCCCAGCACAAGCCCAGCCATTGGGAATTCCAACAGTCTCCTCTCCTCCTGTAACCGGGATTTCTGCCAGCGAAACAGGAAGCCGGAGGGAGAGATAAATTAGAATTATTTTTAATAAAATGGGGATCATTTTTAATCACGTTTAAGTTATTTTTCTTGAGCCACCTCGCGCGGCGCAGATTTCCCTGAAAAATGGGGAACTTTCATCTCTTACTGCCTGGAAATTAATTCCTCCCTGACAGCCGTGGTGCTTAATGTAGATAATAACTATTAGTTCTACCCCAGACAGCACATTCCGTCCTGCGGGGCCGGGGCTTTCATTTTTCTCCCTGGATTAGACTAAGTCCTTCGCCAGGCAGAGAAGCCCTTGAGAGAGGAGGGGTTGGGGGGACACGTGTGTTGTTAAGCCATATGGATGCTCCTGAGTTTCATCCATCCTTCTTCCCATCCTTGTACCAGGCTGGCAGCCCAAGGAGGGGGTTTTTTAGTGTGTGAGTGTGCAGGTGATGGGTTTTGGTAGAGAAAACGGGGGATTTGGGGTTGTCCTGAGGGTGGATCTGTGGCCTGGGCATTGACATGCTCCTGGGCATCGTCCACCAGTGCCACGATGGAGGGACATTAAAAAAGGGCTGTAAATGTGAAGGGAATGGAGCTGGAAGGCTGGAGCTTCCTTGGCAGCAGCTCCAGGGATTTGCAGGGGGAATGGGGGGCAGGACAGGGCTGAAGGCTGGTGCTCCTGGGAGCATCCCAAGGGGTTTGGGGAACGATCTCAGCACCGAGGTGTTTGGTGTCTGCCCTCTGAAAACCTGGGTGACATCGGAGAGAAACGGGAATAGAACACATCCCCATGGAGGGGAGGCTGGAGAGGGACCTGGCAGGGGGCAGAGGGCACCGAGAGGGGCTTGGGGGAGCACCCCTGGTACTCCTATGCCCTTGTGGCATCGCAGGAGTGTGGGACTGGTGGGCAAAGAGCCCTTTTCCCCCAGTATCTGCTCTCCCTGGTGACCCCAGACATGCCCAGGGGACTCTGGACCCATTGCCAGAGGGGTCAGGGCTCCTGGGCATGGATGTGCCTGGCACCCCCACCATCACCTCTGCCAGGATCTCCTCCCTCCATCCCCGAAGGCCGGGCCCTTCCCGGGAATGTGGAGCCACCCTTTCCCTCCCTGGAGCCACACTAATCCCCTCGCATCGCTCCGCTCGGGCAGAGATAATCTCCCTCCACCCGCCGAGCCCCGGGGGCTGCAGCGAGAGCTTCTGAACAGCAGCACAAAGAAGCCGCCAGTAGTTTCGGAGCAATAAGGGCTTTCTGCTGCTTTCCCCGCGCGGTGCCGTCCTTCCCTCGCTTCCCTGCATTCTCACATCCCCGCATCCCCGCATTCCTGCATCCTCACATCCCCGCATTCCCGCATCCTCACAGCCCCACATCCCTCTCCTCGCCCCCAGGCTCTTTCGCAAAGCCCAACCATGTGCTGCCCACACTGAGCTGTGAGAGGAGGGGGTGGAAAAGCCCCTTTCCTCCTTGTCGGAGCCCGGAGAGCTCCTATGGAAGCGTTTTTAGTCCCATCATCCCTGCGAGCATCTTACTGGGATCTCTGCTGAGGGCAGAGGCACCGGGCACGGGGGTGCTGGTGGTGGGATGAAGAGCAAAGCCAAAATCCCGGGGTGCCTGGTCACTTTTCAGCCTCATCCTGCTCCCTTCTCAGCCTGCCCCTGCTCCAAGGGTCTGGAGTCACCTGTGCCAGGCCCAGCATCACCTCTGAAGATCCAGCATCACTTCTGAAGGTCCAGCATCACCTCTGAAGGTCCAGCATCACCTCTGAAGGTCCAGCATCACCTGTGCCAGGCCCAGCATCACCTCTGAAGGTCCAGCATCACCTCTGAAGGTCCAGCATCACCCACCCTGTCTCCGAGCATCTTCCTTGCTCAGGGTGTGGCTGCTCCAGCTGACCCAGAGTGCCAACATTGCCCTTCTGGTGCCAGCTCAGGGCTCACAGGGGGTTTTGGGGAGCAGAGCTCGTGCTGTGACCCACCACCAACGCTCTGCATCCCACCAGTTCCCATGTGGAAGCACCAGACTCGTTTTCCCGGCGCTGTCAGCCCCTGCACCGTTATTGTAGCAGCAATTACTGCTCTGTGCTGACATCCAGATCACAGGGCCTTTGATCCAGCATGTTTTCCTTTTTGCTGCCATTTCACATTCATTAGCTGCACCATTTGCTTACTTAAAACTTTGAAAAACACACCAAAAGCCCTGTTTTTCGTTGAAAGGATGGTTTCCCTAAAGGGACGGGTGGTGATACCCTCCTGTCCCCTCTGAGATGGGGGGCAGAGGGGATGCAAACAGCTCTGGGCTCGTGTCGGGATGGGGCCGTGTCGTGTGTGATCCCCGATGTCCCCAGGCTTTGGGATGCTCTCACTGATTCCTTAATTAAGGAAGGAAGGAAGATGTGAGGATTCAGCGATTGGAGCCATCAGTCCCTAAATAACCCCCGGCAGAACTGAGCAGCCTCTGCCTCCCCCGTGGGTGCCCGGGGTGGGGGCTCACCCCACTCCTCACCCTCGTGATCTCCCCCCCCTCACCCTCTGCCGCCGCTGGAAAAGGTTCTTTTAATCAGGGGTAATTTTATGCATCATTAATATCAGGCCTGATTATAAGGAATGGAAGTTCAACCGAGGCAAAGATGAAAGGAGGAGGTGGTCGCCCCTTCAGCCCTCGCTGTGGTTGGGGAGGGGGCACGGGGGGGGTCTCTGGGGGGTCTCTGGTCGGTGTGGTGCTTTGTGCTCAGCACCTTGGCATCCCTCCTGTCCCTGCACCCGGCCAAGGGGACGGGATTCAGGATATCCCATCCTTTGGGGAGCCTGTGGCCATTCACCAGGAGACTGGGGACAAAGGGTGTGGAAAATTACATTGTTTATTAATAGAGAAGTTTAAGTTTGTGCTTGGTATTTTAACAGAAACATAGTAGACA